>PVKA01040518.1:0-18709 GCA_004027165.1 Ctenomys sociabilis | reverse complement strand
TTTTTTTTTTTTTTTTTTTTTTTTTTTTTTTTTTTTTTTTTTTTTTTTTTTTTTTTTTTTTTTTTTTTTTTTTTTTTTTTTTTTTTTTTTTTTTTTTTTTTTTTTTTTTTTTTTTTTTTTTTTTTTTTTTTTTTTTTTTTTTTTTTTTTTTTTTTTTTTTTTTTTTTTTTTTTTTGGCAGAACCAGGGATTGAACTCAGACCCTTGTGCTTGCCAGGAGAAGCACTTATTCTACTGAGCCATTTCCCTAGTCCCAAGTTTGTCCTCCTTTACAGCTGTGTAATACTTCATTGTATAAAAATATCACATAATTTTATTCATTCCTTAAGTGATGAGTGTTTTGGTTGCTTTCAAGGTTTGGCTATGACAAATTGTGCTGCCATAAACATAGGTGCACATATATCACTATGGTATGTTTTCAGTTCTTTTGGGAAAATACCCAGAAGAGAAAAAGCTGGATTGAATGGGATTTCCAGTCCTAGCTTTTTGAGGAGTCTCCACACTGATTTCCACGGTGGTTGTGCCAGTGTGCATTCCCATCGCCAGTGGAGAAGGGTTCCTTTTTTTGCCACAGCCTCTCCAGCATTTGTTATTAGTTAATTTCTTTATGATAACTATTCTTTCGGAGTGAGATGGTATCTCATTGTTTTAATTTGCATTTCTAAGTAGCCAGGGCTGTGGAACAATTTTTCATTTATTTATTTGCCACTTGTATTTCTTCCTCTGAGAAGTAAGTATTCATCTCGGATGCCCATTTTTGGATTGGGTCTTTAAATTTTGGGGGCTGAAGTTTTTTAGTTCTTTATAAATTCTAGGGAGAAACTTTTGTCTGAGTGATTACTGGTAAAAAGTCAACAACTGGAATTACATCTTTTTTTTTTTTCCCCCAGAACCAGGGATTGAACTCAGACCCTTGCGCTTGCTAGGGAAGCGCTTATTCCACTGAGCCATGGAATTACATCTTATTAAAAAGATTTGTCACTGCAAGGGAAACCACACAGTGTAGAGATGTCCCACAAGGTGGGAAAATGTTAGCCAGTTGTTTCTCAAACCAAAGGATTACCATTGCGAACACATAAAGAACTCAAAAAAAAAAAGTTAGACTTTCCAAATTTGACGACTCAATCCAAAAACAGGCATCTGAGATGAAAACTTTCCAAATTTGATGACTCATTCCAAAAACAGGCATCTGAGATGAATACACACTTCTCAGATGAAGAAATATAGACAGCAAATAAATACATGAAAAAATTTTCAATATCATCATTTGAGAGATGCAAAATAACATTTAGTTTCCATTTTACCCCTAGAAAGAATTGCTCTTATCAAGAAATCAACCAGTAACAGCTGCCACAGAGGCTGTGGGAAGAGAGGCAACTGTCTCCTCTCTTAACAGGAGTGTACTTGTGTTCTCATAGCAGAGGTCAGTGTGGAGATTCCTTAGAAAACTCAGGTTGGAGGCTCTGTTTGATCCAGCTGTTTCCCCTCTGGATATCTTCCGTGAAGAATTAAGAACCTACTTGGGCTGAAAAATAGCTCAGCAGTCTAAGTGCCTACCTGGCAAGCACAAGGATCCTGGTTCGATGCCAGGTACCACATGCTGAGCCAGCCCCTGAGCCTGAGAGTGCCTGGCCAGCCGCTGAAACCAGGTGTGGTGGCACATGCCTATAATCCCACTTCCTGGGAGGCTGGCACAGCAGGATCACTATGAGTCTGAGCTGTATAACAAGACCCCGTATCAAATAAATACATAAAAGAAATTTTATAAAATCCTTCATATTACAATGATATATGTGAACCCATGTTTATGGTTAGATCTTGAAAACAACCCAAATTCCCATCAAGAGGAATGGATAAAAAAAATGATGTAGGCTTTTTAAACAAAAGATTACTACTCAGCCATAAAAATGATAAACTGGAGACTTTTAGAGGTAAATGTCTTGAACTCAAAACCATACTCTAGGTGGAATAGACCATACACGTGTGTAAATATTATATTATCTCCCTAATTTGTAAGAAGGAGACAGAAAATAAGATCCAAAATGCACTGTGGATGTTATAAAATGGAAAGAATCTTGAAAAGGAAAGAGAAACAGGGAGGGGAGTGGGGAGAAAAAAGAGAGAGAGAGAGAGAGAGAGAGTGTGTGTGTGTGTGTGTGAGCATGCCCATGCACATATATATATATATGTATGTATGATTTTTATATTTCTAATTTTTTTAGTTCATTGTAAAAAGAGGTTTGTACTAATACTGTTCATACAATTAAATGCTCATCTCTTGTACTCTGAGCAACTGATTTAAGAATAACTGTACACAGTACATTAACCATAATTACCCTCCTCTTGTTTTGAAATTTGGGGTGTTTTTTATCTTTAATATAAAACATGTCCCAGGTGTGGTGGCACATGCCTGTACTCCCAGCACTCGGGAGGCTGAGGCAGGAGGATCGTTACGATTTCAAAGACCAGCCTGGGCTACAAATGGAGCTCAAGGTCTGCCTCAACTATGTAGTGAAACCCTGTCTCAAATAGACACAAAATAAATAAAAAACATAAAAAATATTAACCATCATGGTCTGAAACACTTAAAACATGTGTATTTGTACATGTTTGTAGTATATAATGATTACCTTCACCATGGGCACATGGTACATGTGTATAACACTTATTTATACTGAGAATCAAACTCAAGCTCTTGTACTTGCCAGTTTCTGTGCCACTGAGCTATATCCCCAGCCTCCATAACAGTTTAATTCCTCTTAATTTCCCTTCCCTTCACTTCCCTTTACTTCCCTTTTCCTCCCCTTCTCCCTCCTCCATATGTCCCTGTTTCCTATTATCTTTTTTCTCTTTAAATTACTTATACTTTCCCTGTCAAATTGTGGATGAAAGTGAAGGACAGATTCCCATCCATATCTTTTGAATTTGTGACTACTTTTGTGAAATAAATGAATAAATTAATTTAGTATATGTTTGGTGGTTCCACTTTCTATTTTCTTCATGCCTAGTAATACTAATCTTTGGCAAAAAAAAAATAATAATAATAATAACATTTAAGTTAACCTTAAGACTTGTAAACAAGGGCCAGGGAGATAGCTCAGTAAAATAAGTGCTTGCCTGGCAAGCAGAGGGTCCTGAGTTCAATCCCCTGTACCCCCGCCCCCAGAAAATCAAAGACTTATAAACACTTGAAAAGTCAGAGGGGAGAGATCTTTTAAGCAGAAAAAACAGATGGAATGTATGGACTAAAACCTGCACTCTTTGATAAGGCCAAGAAATGTGTATCTAGTTTGTTGGATTATTGTAGATTAAAGCAGCAAATTTAGCACTTCTGCACTGTCAATGGTAGGTGGGATATGAAGGCCCTTACAAATAGACACACAGCCAGTGGGGTTCTCTGTTAGCCAGACAGAGGGGACCCTCCAAGCCTCATTGGCTCCCCAGTGACATCTCTGAATTTACAGCCAGGTACAAAGATCAGAGTCCATAATGGTGACCTGGGAAGATCTAACCACATCTGTCCTCCTTACAGGAAGTTGGAAGAAGTTGGAGAGATTTTTATCTGGTAAAAATAAAACCTTGGGCTCAGACATGCATAAAGTTCCTAAATTTGGAAAGTTAAGTTGTGTGAATTTAGTATTTTCAGAGCATCTATCTCCTCTGCTCCAGGTATTCTTAGGTGCTGAGATACTTCTAAAACTCTGCAGATGGTGTGCCTCATGGACTATCTAAGAGGTCAGACATGGTTCACATGGTGCAGAGTGACACCAGGATGGATTTTGCTCTGGGAGGACAGGGAATATCATAATACCAGGTTTGTGCCCGATTAGAGAATATGGTGTAGGTCTCCAACCAAAGGGACCTCAGTGTATTCAAGCATTATGTAGCATGAAGGCCGACTGCAGGAGTGAGCTTGGCATGCTCTGTCATTCCTGAAATTCTCCAGAGAGGAGGGCAGCCTGATTAATTTCTCTTCCCTTTAGAAAGTCCAAGGGGGAAATAATGGGACAGAGAAGCGTGCAGTGCTGGGAGAACTTAGAAACCTGATGAAGGCACTTAGAAACTTCACAATCTGCAAGATGTTACTTTTTCTTTGCTTTCAGTTTGTTTTCTTTTTCCATCTATGAAATAGGCCCAGTGCAGGACCTAATCTGTGAGTTTGTAGCAATCGTCGGGTGAAGTAACTGTGGTGCAGTTCTTGGCTGTGGGAACCATCGCTGCTATGGCGATCATGGTGACTGTACGCCCCTTTTGGGTCTTCCTGCCTGCCTTTGCTGTGACATTATTGCCCAGTGTTGTGTGGCTCTGGTCATCTTCTCATGGTTCTAGTTCATGAATTTTTATTAGCTTCTATTTCTTTCACATAAACTTCCACAGTGCTTCATGGCTCCTCCCGTTGATGTCCCCTCTCTACCTTCTTTTCTAAGTGTCACCCACTTGGCTCTTCACCTCAGCCACGCTGGCTTTCTTCCTCCTCCACTCCCGCTACTCTTGCTCTCTCCTGTCTAGCTAAGTTCCCTGTGTTCCTTGCATAGGTTGGGTATCTGGGCCTAGGCTTTTCAGATTCTTCCATCACCCTAATTGAAAATCCATGTGCATCTTTTGCATTGGCTGTCCCCTGCAAGAAGGCAAAAGCTAGGTTCTCCTTTGTTCTGCTGCAGGTGTAGTATAGAGCACACAATCAGGTCTTTAGCTGGTGTTGCCTGAATACTTGGGAATGAACAAATGAGTGAGTCCAATATTTGTAACAGAGGGCTCCAGGGCTCACCTTTCCCCAGTATGTGAATACCTTTGGGACAGCCTAAGCTCCTTCTGAATACCTAGTGACAGAAAGCTGCTAATTAGGTGATCACTGATTCTTTTGAACAAGTCCTTGTTAAAACTTATTTCTTCATGTGACAGACATCTTGGTTGTTTCCAAGATTTTGCTATCACAAATTGTGCCACTATAAACATAGGTACACATACATCACTATGATATAATGCTTTCAGTTCCTTTGGGAAAATTCCCAGTAGGGGGATAGCTGGCTTGAATAGGATTTCCAGTCCTATTCTTTTGAGAAGTCTCCACACTGGTCTCCACAATGGTTGTACCAGTCTACATTCCCACCAGCAGTGGAGAAGTGTTCCCTTTTCTCCACAACCTCTCCAACATTTGTTTTTGGTTGATTTCTTCATGATAGCCATTCTTTCTGGAGTGAGATGGTATCTCAGTGTTGTTTTTATTTGCATTTCACAGATGGCTAGCGATGTGGAGCATTTTTTCATATATTTATTCACCTCTTTAATTTTGTCCTGTGAGAAGTGGGTATTCATCTCAGATGCCCACTTCTGGATTGGGTCTTTAAATTTGAGGGCCCTAATATATCTTAGTTCTTTATATATTCTAGAGAGAAGACCTTTGTTGAAAAAGGTGTGGTATTTCTATGTAATGGAATATTACTCAGCTATAAAGAATGATAAACTTGAAACATTTATATAAGTGGATGCCACTTGAACATATACTCATAAATGAAATAAACCAGACACACATGTGAAATATTGTATAGTCTCCCTTGTATAAGAAGTAAAAAGGAGAAACACAAATAGAAATGTACAACATAACTAAAAAGAATTTAGTCAGACAGGGCAAACTGAATGGTATATGCTGCAGGGTACTAATCAGCTTTTCTTATGGATGGTTAACAACCTAAGTTCACAGATCAAAAATTGGAGAAATAGAAGGGCCACAAGGCCAGCCAACGTTTTGGCCCTAGCCTTTCAAGGTCAGCAAAGACTCAGGACATAGGAGAACCTGTACTGTAACATCATGAAACTCAGTTGTGCCCTAAATTTTCTGATCAAGGAGATTATGGAGCCACAGAGCAAAGAGATTGATGATGTATAGTGTGCCTGGGGAGAGTCACATAGAGAGAAAACTTTCTCTCAGGCTCTCACAGAGAGCAAACTGGTCAAGCAATAGCTGTGACTCATCCACATGGATGACACAGACAAAGGATCTACAGAGGGAAGTATAGGATTACAAGAAAAACCCTGAGGGGACTTGACTGACCTCATCAGATACAAAAGCTACATTTTTTGTTATATAGATCTTGCTTTATCTCAATCTTACCCATCCAGCAGGAAAGTATAAAAATGAGGTAAAAAAGATGGGGCCATAACAATAAGTTGAGCTGTAAATGGCTATAGTCAACAACTTCTTCAGATAACTCACTATTATTGTGGAATGCTAGACTGTGTTTGATTGTGTCACCGAGTTCAGGCACCTATATTGGTTTAACGACAATGGAGTGTTCATCTTTGACAGGTCTAGACAAAAAAAGGGGGATACAAAGAAAGAACCATTTGTATAAATAGTACAGTTAGGATAAATATGCAGTACTCTGCATAATTCTATGAGAAGCAAAATTTGCACTATCAGTGTTTGGACAGGATATTGTGTTGACTTCTAGTACTATGGACAACCATTAGGAAGATCACAAGGTAGAAAGTATTAATTATCGAATGTGCTATAATTCAGCTTTAAGAAAAGATAAGTATGTAGCTGCATTCTCTTAATTCATTAATTAGAGACATCTGCTCTAATAGTGTCTGTAAGTAGGGTATCATGTATGCACCTTGTACAACAACAAACCATTACAAAAGCAATTTGCAGTGTATTAATTATTGAATCTGTCCTGTTAATTTGATTTGAAACTGTCACATTGCTATTTGTTCTTCAATAAAAAAATAAAAAATAAAACCTATTTCATGATATATGGAAATTATGTCTTTTGGAGGAAAGTGACTGTACACCATTTAAAATACTTTAGCATGGTCCCTCCCCCTGAAAATACCCCATAAGATAAAGATTGTGTAATTCTAATTATTGTTTTGACTTAATGTTGAATTTTATTATTAGTTGCAATACACATTTAATTTTCTATTAAAAATGATATATTTATAAAGTATGTTCATTTATTTATATTGAAACTGTTGGCAATTTTTGTCCACAATTGAGAAATAAAACACATCAATTTTTTAAACGTCTGTCTTAAGTTGATCTATGTATATGTGCTCATATGCATGTATGTGCATGTGCATGTGGTGTATGTATTCAGTTCGTTCCTAATGGGGGATGGAAGAAAAGGAGTCTCACTGTGAAACATCCAGTTTTCCATTAGATCTCATTTGTTGCACATTTATACTTTTCAATTACGTCTGAACCACAGAACCTGGCAGGCCTCATTAGAAGGCATTTGAGGATAACGTTCTTTTTGGGTCCTAGCCATTTACAGTATTTGAAAAACAAAGAACAAAACAAAGAAAATGAGATTATTTTATTGGATGTTTGAAGGTTTGGAAAAAAACAGTTAAAAAAGGAATCTTTCATTGGTTCATGGTTTGAGAATACCAAGTTTTCTCAACCTTTAATTTTGAGCATTTGAAAACCACCATGAATTTGTTTGTGTTTAATTCTTCGCTAGACAGTGGAATGTAAATAGACAGAATAGCTAACCCTAGATGGCCTTAGAATAATGTTAAAAGGGACAGGAATACTTAATGAGTTCATCTCCTTTATGCCCTAGGTCACAATGCAATTGTGGACTCAGACTGTATCACACCGGCTCTTCTATTTCTTTCTCAGAATTCACATTTAATCATCTAGGTTTTAGAACTTATAAAAACCTCTTAATAATGTTATGCATGTTGAGCAATAGTAGTGATGTTGACTTCACACTAATAACAGAGAGGCAGTGGAAAAATGTTGGGTTTTGGAGGTGGACAGATGTGGCCTCCTACACCGGCTGGCCGTGGGCTGTCTTCCCGCTCCAGCTAATAGCAGCTAACATTTATTGAGTGCTGACCAGGTGCCAAGCACTGTGCTAGGTGATTTCGATAAGTTATCTCATTTCACTTGGAGGGAAGTAGTGATATCTTCACTTTATAAATTTCAGACACTGGGTGCCATGCCAAGTTTGCATAGTTCCCAGTGGAGTGGAGTTGTAGTCTTGGTGTTTACAGTTAAAGCCCAGTCTTTTTCCAGCTGTTCTTGCCTGGATGTTTTTAATTTTTGAGTTGGTAGCTTTGTCATTACTTCTAAATCCAGGATTTCATTAATTCTAATGTGTTAACTAAATGAAATATAAGGATGCATGTTGAGTATTTTCAGGAAGTTTAAAACACTGGCTCTTAATAGCTCTAAGAACATAAACCTGCAAGTGGCCATTTGTAGCATGTGTATGCATTCTTGGTGTGTGTGTGTGTGTGTGTGTGTGTGTGTGTGTGTGTGTGTGTGTGAATAGAGGTTGATCCCAGATCCTTGTGCATGATAAGGTTGTACTCTGTGACTGAGCTAGACTCCAGCCATCAGTCCTAGAAAAACAACATAGATCAATTAATCTTTCTTTCTTTCTTTCTTTCTTTCTTTCTTTCTTTCTTTCTTTCTTTCTTTCTTTCTTCCATCAGACTCATAGTGGTCCTCCTGTCTCAGCCTTTGCAGCACTGAGATTATAAGCATGCACCACCACGCCCAGTTTCAGGGGCTACCACGGCACACCCCAGGGTTCTTGAGCCAGCAAGGCATGTGGTACAAGGAATCAAACCCGGGTCTTTGTGCCAGGCAGGCATTTTGACTAAGGAGTTATCTCCTCAGCCCAGAATAAGGCTTTTTAGACCTACTCTTCTTGGGTTTTTAGTAAGATACGGGTCTGTTGTCCATTTACTCACTATAGCTGATGCCTTAGTTGGTGATCAGTGATTAATTTAAAGCTTCATCAGGAATTTTCAACAACTTCAGTTCTGGTTATGACCCTTGAGGCTCCACAAACAGCACTGAGAACAACATCACAATATTTTTAGCTGAACCATGTTCCCTTGCAACCTGTTTCTTAATAGGACACTCATCCCAAAATTCTAAATGTCCTGTACTTATTATTTTATTTTTTCCTTTAGTTGTGATGAGGGGCAATGGAGATTATTTGAGTACCTTGGTAGTATGTGAGGTTTTTTTTAAAAGAGAAAAAACAATAAAAATGATGATACAGAATTTCAACATAACATAATAGATTAACAAGGGTTAATATAATGTATATTGTTGTCTTCAAAGTAAGCTCAGTTTACAAGGTATAGGCATGAAAAACTGATCAGGTAGTATCAGTACGAACTTGTTTTCAGTCAGCTAACAGAAATTAGTAGTATGATTATTTTAGGTTATCTTGTGTGTATAGGTACATATATGCCCTAATATGATTTTAATTTTTCTCATATATCTCTAAGGTGGCTTTTAAGATGAATGTCACTTCTGCTTTCTCAGGTTGGTCCTGGTTTCTAAAACCTTAGGTTGGAATTGTGTGCAGATGAAAGGTGCCCACCAGGCTTCCTCCCATCCAACCCCACCTCAGATTTTGAAGATAAAAAATTATTTTAAAAAAAGAATGAACCTCATAAAATACTGTTTTCTCATGATGATCTGATAGCTTAAAAGAAAAAAGAAATAATAAAACAATCCACCCTTGACCCCTGGCCACCCCCTGCATGGGGGTGGAATTAGCAAGAGCTCAGGTGAAATAAAGGGTTAAACTCTTTTTTTTTTTTTTTTTGTGGAACCAGGGATTGAACTCAGGTCCTTGTGCTTGCCAGGAAAGTGCTTATTCCACTGAGCCATCTCCCCGCCCCATAAAGGGTTAAACTCTTGTCCCTGGGTGGCTCTTTCAATAGCAAGGAACCTGCAGGAAGGTCAAACATTGACCTTGACCTGGAATAATAAGGACTAGTAGAAAGGTGCAGTGGTGGTCGGGAGTCAGAAGTCACCCCTGACAGTAAGTAAAGTCACACATCAGGCTTGCCTCCCAGTCTTGGCAGAGGCAGGATGGCAAGCAGGTACCTGGCTATGTCCTTGTTCCAAGCATTTGGGCTGCATAGTTACCTTTGCAAAATGAGATTAAAGAGAAAGATGCCGCAGTATTTGATTTAATAATCACCACAGGTCAGGTGAATTCCTGTCTGTATCCGACTACTGTATTTATCTCCAAACTGGATTCTGGTTTTCTTTCAAAGAATCAACTAAAAGCCAGGCGTGGTGGCACATGCTTGTAATCCCAGCACTCGGGAGGCTGAGGCAGGAGGATTGTTGTGAGTTCGAGACCAGCCTGAGCTACAAAGTGAGCTTAAGGCCAGCCTGAACTGCATAGTGACACCCTGTCTCAAAAAAAAAAAAAAAAAAGAATCAACTAAAAATCTGCCTTAGCGTTTGATGAATTCAAAAGAAACATTACTTCACATCTGAAGCAGTTGCATTAGTAATGGGCCCATTCCAGGTACTGTAAAGCATCCTTCCCTGGTAAGCGATGTCAATTAGCCTTATACCTAAAGTGGTTTACAGTCTAAAAAATGCAGATCAAATGAATGAATCGGTATTTCTGTAAAAATCTTAACTACTATTTAAAAATGGTGAGATTTAAAAATAAGATAAAGTTTTCCACTGTGCTTTAGTGCTACAGCATGATAATTGTGTGTGTTAATAAGGATGGCATAGAGGGAATTAGAAGTTTTAGTCACTGCTAATAGCAGTTTTTAAACAAAAAATCCACAGCAGGCTCAGATATGCAGGGAAGGATTATAGTGAAAGCCCAGCTTAACTCATAAGGGGCTTATTAAGGATTAGCAAGCTGGGACGTCATCAGATAAGAAATGCAGGTGTATTCTCAGGGCTAATTTACCACATGCCACCTGATACCTGTCACGAGAGGTGTATAGAGCACCTGAACAGAGAACTTTCTATCCTACCTCTAAACATTCCATATATTGCTAGACGGTGCTTTTAGTTAGCTTTTCTCATTATTAGTTTTTTGGGTTTTGGTATCAGGAGTTGACTCAGGCCTTGCATTTTCTGGTCAGGTGCTGCATCTCTGAGCTGCGTCCCTGTCCCTAGGAAGCTTTTCTACTAAAGAAATAACTTGATACATTTCCCTGTGCCCTTCTCTGTTCCCTTCCTTTGCTTTGTTCACACAAAATGTTGCCAGTTCCTCCTTTTGCTCATGAAGCTGATGCTTTCAGAAAAGCTTTACTTGGTACATCCTGGAATCTTGTCCTTGGGATTCTAAATGCTGAAACAGTAGCCTTTGGCTATGACATAGAGGCTGGGGATATAGCTCAGCAGCATAAGTGCCTGGCAAGTGCAAGGTCCCAAGTTTGATC
Source organism: Ctenomys sociabilis (assembly GCA_004027165.1). Lineage (NCBI taxonomy): Eukaryota > Metazoa > Chordata > Mammalia > Rodentia > Ctenomyidae > Ctenomys > Ctenomys sociabilis. The sequence continues at coordinate 7,532 of PVKA01040518.1, read as the reverse complement.
CCTGGTTTAAAAAAATAGCTCGGCAGTCTAAGCATCTGCTTGTCAAGCACAAAGACTCAGGTTCGATCCCACATCCTGCATGTTGTGCCAGCCCCAGAACGCTGGGTGTGCTGTGCCAGCCACCAAAACCAGGCAGTGCACTAATCCCAGTGCTGGGGAGGCTGAGACAGGAGGATCACTAGGAGCCTGAGCTCTGTAGGGAGACCCTGTACCATACAAATAAATAAATAATTTTAAAAATACATAGTATGTGGTTTTCCTCACCTTAATATTTAGTTTGTTTGAAATTCCTATCTTTGGGGTTGAAATAAAGTGAAAAGAGCCCAGTGGGATTTTTGCTTGTATCTTTTCTGACACAGCCATTTCCCTTCAAGGTATTTTCCCTAAAGAGTTAAAGATCCTTGCACCCCAGGGATATGCACATGCCCATGTGTATAGCAGTCTAGTTCATAGAAGCCTGTAATGCTCATCGGTAGGTGAACAGATGAAAAAGTATGGTGTTTATACACCACGGAACACTGCTCTGTCATAAGAAAGGATATACTGAGTCACTTGTAGCAAATGTCATTCCTGGGAGACTATTATAAGTGACATAATTCAGACACAAAAGGTTAAACATCATATTATTTTTCTTATATTAAAAACTGTACATGCATTTAAATATAAAATGTAAGAAAGAAGAAAACAGAAGGTGTTATAATCTAGTGCAGACAGGTTTATCTAAAAGTGTACTTTAATGCCATGCTTTACATGGACTGTTATTCTGGATTTTTATCTCTGCATATATCATAATTAGCTTTATAAGATCCTGTAAGATAAAGGAATCTTGTGTCTGGGGAGATGGCTCAGTGTAATAAGTGCTTCCTTGGCAAGCACAAAGGTCTGAGTTCAATCCCTGCTTCCATTAAAAAAAAAAAAAAAGATAAAGGAATCTTACACTTGAAAATTAAAAGCAGGGAAGGAAGTGACCTGAAATGTGTCATTTATTTTAAAAGTTATCTACTAAACTAGTCACTTTAAATTTTTTTACTGCTAATGGTCTCTAGTCTTGGAAAATGCCTGTTTTACAGAAAGCAGTAACCATAACCCTCAGTACAGCATGAACACACAAGAGCATCAGTCATCCATCTATTTATATCCTTTACAGTGCTGAGAATTGAGCCCAGAGTCTCGTGGTCACTGAGCAACGCTCCTTAGCAGCGTTCGCTAAAAGTCCAAATCTCTGCAAGATCAGTGGATTCAATCTAGGTCTGTGTTTTACTCTAGTCTTTGTGTATCTTGAGCTGAGGATTAGCTGCTGCTTCCCATGTCCCTGACACTGGGCTCCTTGCTCCCCCTGGAATATCTCAGAGACACAGAGTCAGGACCAAAACGTAACCACCTGCCAAAATGTGCTGGCCGTGGCTCTCAGGCAAGAGGAGCACTCCTCAGAACAAAATCTTTCTGATTAACTCATTGCTATTGAAATCACTACACAAAAAGCATCCAGGTCTTTGCCTTCTGCAGTCACGATTCTGAGTTAAAACCCTCTTGCCCTCACTGTTAGAAACTCTAAATGTGCAAGTCCCATTTTCTATACAGCTTGAGTACTTAGGAGAAAAGCACAGATTGATTTCAGTGTCTCAAGGCACTTCAGAGTTTTCCCACCAGGAAAATCATCACCTGTTAAAGTAATTCTTATCGAGTGTTGATAATGGCTTACTGGGGTCTTACACATAATAGATTTCTTATAAATGTTTATTGGGTTAAACAGAGATCTTTCTGAAATACTGTAAAATGTTGCTCATCCAGTGCCTTTGTTCCAAACACCAGGAGCCGTGATTTTGTGTGTGTGTGTGTGCGCGCGCGCGCACGCGCACATGTGTGCATGTGTTATTACTTATGGTTATAGTACTAGTTTGACCTGCTGTGCTGTACAGAAAACTACCAGGGCCCTCAAGTACTCTTCGATTCAGATCACACAGCTGGGCCCCCCCCCCAAGATCTCAGGCTCCAGACACTGGACTCCTTGTAGCTGTCACTGTGTTCCTTCCTGCTAGTAGTTCAACACCTTGTTGTTATAGGTGAGACTGTCTTAGGCAACCGCTGTTTGCTCAGACCTACTGCAAACTATGGTAAGCCAGAAAGAGAGACAGGTCCAAAGCGGAAGCAGAGGCTTCCTCGGAATTCAGTAAGCGACTGTGTGATCACGGGGTTTCCTACTCAGAAACTGTTGTGCGTGGCCCCCTTGGCTTTCCTTTGGGAATGTCTGGATTATAGATATGAATTATTGCCCTAACCCTCATACACTTTTTCTTGACTTATAAAACTAAGTGGATGTATTGAAATGGATGTGTACCCATCTGACAGTGGGTCTGAGCTGAGGATTGCATTGAGCCGCTTGCTGCTTCAGGGACATATTTATGAGGTCAGCGCTACGGCAGAAGACATCAAGACCAAAATCAAGAGCTACAAGACTGCGCCTTCTGACAGCTGCTCCCCCAGTCAGAACCACACCAGGAACTGCTGGCAGAACTGCCTGGACTATCACCGCTGCCAGAAGGCAGTGACTGAAAAAGGGGGTGATAGCTCTCTCTGCAAGTGGTACCGGCATGCATACAAGCCCTTGCACTTCGTACCCTGGGTCACAGCCTGGGACAACTGCCGAGCTGAAGTCACATTTCCTGGCAAGATCTGAACTGGCTTCACCTGTTTCTCTGTTCATCTCCCAGTAATGAAAAGGGGACCTAGATACATGATGGTCCTACCCTGGGACCTTGAAGCATGACTTAACTCACAATTAAAAACTCAGTGGAGCCGGGCGTGGTGGCGCATGCCTGTAATCCCAGCACTCGGGAGGCTGAGGCAGGAGGATTGTTGTGAGTTCGAGACCAGCCTGAGCTACAAAGTGAGCTTAAAGCCAACCTGAACTGCATAGCGAGACCCTGTCTCAAAAAGACAAAAAAAAAAAAAAAAAAAAAAAAAAAAAAAAAAAAAAAAAAAAAAACTCAGTGGAAAAGTGTTAAAAAAAAAAAAAAAAAGAAAGAAATGGATGTGTGCGTGTATGCCATGCAGGTGTACCTTTTTACATTAAAAAGGCTTTCACAGTTGGAAACACTCCAGCAAGGGTTCTTGAAAATGTCTTTGGTGATTGAAAACACATATAACATGTCACCCCCCCCCTTGCCACCCACACTCGTCTGGCCTCCAGAGAGGTTTGATTTGGCTCCCACATTCTTTGGTTTATTTTTAGTTAAGTTGGCCCCTTACTCCTAAAGTGGAGGTGTCTCTGGTTCTTCAGGGCTGGGGAGGTGGGGTGCGACAGTCTGGTGTGACTGGACTTGAAGTCCTCCTTGTTGTGGGCAGATGTGTCTCTTGCAGGCGCCTGTCTTCTGGCTACTGCGCTTGCCACCATATCCTTGGGCTGCTGTGTGCAGAGGCCAGCTTGGCTGCTGTTGGACAGTGGACCTGCCCAGGGTGTCCTGAAGCTTTCCTCCTGTGGTTAGCTGCCTGCCCCCAAGAAAGCTTAAGCTGAGTTTTGATCCCTGATTTTCACATGACTGGAATAATCCTAGATGAATTACGACAAAGCTTTTATACCACTAGCAAAGTGCTTAGTAAGACACTAGCAACTCTACTATTTTAAAATAAAAATGGATTTTTTATTTTAAAAAATAACATGGATTTTTCTCTTTTTAAGTGGCACTTCTTTTTAAATCAATTCACATTTAGCTGGGGAGATAGTTCAGTCAGTGGCATAAGCACCTGCCTGGCAAGTGTAAAGTCCTGAGTTCTATCCCCAGTACTGAAAAAAAAAAAGGATTAATCACTTCACATTTAGCTCTTAGGCCATGTCTGATGTTGGCTACATGTAATACTTCAGTATTAATACCAGATGCTTTGATTTATGGAGCATTGGATATGCTCAATTTGTCATTTAAGCTTGTTCTATTAATTAGATGTTAAATATTACAGTGCAGCACAGAGGAGCAAGTTCATAAGCGCATGTGCTTCTAAGGCAGTTATTAACACAATGGGAACATCTGGAATTTCTAAAGGGAAAGTGACTCAGGTAGGTTACAGCATGGTTTTGTTATTCCCTGTAATAAGGGATGCCTCCTTTTTGAGAAAAATAAATATTCCTAATAACTGTAACAAGAGAGCCATACATTATGCCCGCTCTGTAGTTATGTACTTTATGTAGGGCATTTATTCTTTATGCTAGTGTGTTAAACCAGCCTCCTGTAATCCCAGCTGCAAAGGTGGCGTGGGACTGAGGGGCATTATGCACATTTTTGGAAAAGACTGCTCAGTTGATGCAGAATCCAAAATAGGAATCTGGATTTTCTATCTTTATAATCTTTTTTTTTTTTTTTTTTTTTTTTTTTTTTTTTTTTTTGTCTTTTTTTGAGACAGGGTCTCACTATGCAGTTCAGGCTGGCCGTAAGCTCACTTTGTAGCTCAGGCTGGTCTCGAACTCACAACAATCCTCCTGCCTCAGCCTCCCGAGTGCTGGGATTACAGGCATGCACCACCATGCCCGGCTCTTTATAATCTTTTAACCACCATGTGATGCCACTTTTCCAAAATTATGGGATCAACCTTTCCTTCTCCCTTCCCCAAAAACAATAGAAAAAGAAAGTGGGGTCCCATTTTGTATGCTGAAATTACTGCCTCCCGAGTGCTTGAGGCCCAGCTGTTCTCCGCCTGACACCTTCGCTTTCCCATGCTAACAGACACACATTGCTGCTTATCCAGAGGAGCATTTTCAACCTTTCAGCCACTCAAAGATAGTCCAAGTCTGAAAATTTAGCCCATTCTGAACCCAAAACTGGTTTTTCAGACAAAAGTCTTTTAACCTTATAAATTATATTTGAACTTATAAGCAGCAAATTCTACTTTTGAATATATTTGAAACCTATAAGACAGTCTCTAAAAAACTGTTCTTCCTAATGCTTCTGATTTGTAGCCCATCTGCTTCATATCTTGGAACTGGAAACTAGGCTGTGATTTCTGTTATCAGGTGAATTACCCTGAAAATCAAGAATCAGAAAACTTACCAGCAGAAGAGTGCATATACCAAAAATCTCATTGACTCTAGGTGTAAAGGAAACAATGTTATAATCATGTGTTTTTTGTTTTTTTTTTTTCATTTTAAAAGTAAAAAAAAAAAAAAAGAAAAGAAAATCAACGATTCTCCTATCCAAGCCATGGAAAAGAGGAAAAAACAACTATTAGCATTTTTACATATTTCTCACAGGCTTTTTCTTCCTTGAGTGCTTTAAAGTGACAACAGTGTAAATGTCATTGTAGTTGTGTGTAGGTTTGCATTCGGTCTTTCCCCCATAGCATTGTACTATAAAAACTTCTTAGCATAATTATAACTCTTTCATACTGTTTGAATGGTTGGGTAATAACATGACTCTCAAAATACAGACGAGGGTATGAAAGACATTCATACCATACTTCCTCTAAATTGAAGAGATACTGTAATGTCAGTGAAGGGGTGGAAATTGCAACAAGTCCACAAGGTGCATTGGGGTGACACTATGGTGACCTACCATGACTAGTTCTCAGACCCTCAGCCCTAGTGGAGCAGTATCCAAGCCATCATAGTTTTGCAGTGTTTGATGGCTTTGTCTCTTGAGTGCCTTGGTGGCCATCAGAATCCTGCCAGGTCCACAGACCTGGGATGTGGCCCTTGCTCTGGGTCAGACACACGAGTAGGCTCCTGTGTTAGTGGCCTCTTTGATGCTGCCAGCATCTGCAGCTCTCCAATGTGTGCCCCCTTTTCCTTCCTATCCATCAGAGCTGTTGGCCTATTCCTCTGTAGGAACATGCTTCTAGAGTTAGGTTGTGACATCTTACTGTGACTCTCTGAGACACCATCATTGTAGAAATAGGAGGGTCAGCCATTCCTAGCCACTGAGGCATAAAGGAATAGAGGAAGAGTCACAAAACCATGACCAGAGTCCTCAAGTTTTCCATTCATAATTGCATAATAGTTCCAGGCATACTGGAGTATGCTAACTGTTCCTTCTCAAATACCCACTTTTCACTGCTTTCAGTGTTATAAACAAACACTGGTGTGATCAATTTTATATGTATACTTTTCTCTGATTTCCCTACTGTAAAGGATCAAAAGCAGGTTATTCAGTTTCTTAAAATGACTTTTTAGACACAGCCAAAATGTTTTCTAATATGGGATTTGAAAACTGACCAGAATAGTCTGTGGGTCAGATTTTGCAGGCTCGTTACACTTTATCCGCTCTTGTGACTTTTAATAGTGAGTATTCAAGCAATTCTAATGCTTTTTTTTAATATACATTTTCTCAATTTAACCAACCTCACAGAGCACAGAAATACTTAAGAGGAGAAAATGCCCTGGGAGGATGATTAAGTGGGTGAGTGGGTGCAATTGTGCTTCTTCTGTAGAGACTAGCCATGCTAGCTTTTGGTTATTCGGAATGTGACTGCCTGAGTACCAATGGCCACATCTTTCCAGTTGCTGCCACTAAAATCTCTGAATCTGTTAAATACTAATTTGAGTTTACTTGGTTCCTTTTTTTTTTTTTTTTTGGTGGAACTGGGGATTGAACTCAGGCCCTTGAGATTGCCAGGGAAGCACTTATTTCACTGAGCCATCTCCCCGGCCCCTTAGTTCATTTGTTTTAAGTACTTGGTAAATTAGGATCTCTCTCTCTGTCTTTGTCTTTGTCTCTCTCCCTCTTGCTATCTCTCTGTCTCACTCTTGCTCTGTGTCTCTCTGTCTCTGTCTCTCTCTCTCTCTGTCTCTCACACACACACACACACACACACACACACACACACACACACACACACACACACACACAGAGCATTCATGCTGCAATTGCCAGCACCCTCTTGCCTTTCACTGGCCATGATTTTGAATAATCAGAGTCACTTGGTTGTGGGTTAAATCATCTCACAATGCATTCCTACATTGAGTCCTGATCCCTAGTACTCAGAATGTGACCATATTTGGAAATCCGTTCACAGCGGATGTGATAAGTTATGCTCAGGTAATAATATTAGAGTACAGTGAGCCTCTAATTCAGTAATAACTGATGACCATACACAAAGGGGACATTGAGAGAGACACATCCACACAGGAAGATTGAAAGGAAAATCAGCAATGCAGTGGAATCCAAGGAAGCCAGAGCTTGCAAGAAAAACATCAGAGGCTGAGAATGGAGCACAAACCAGATTCTCCTCAGAAGGAACCAGCCCATGATCTGACATTTGAAGCTTTTAGGACTGTGAGACAGCACAGTTGGCTTTCTTTCAAATATTTTTATTGTGCGTGTTTGTGATACATAATACATTCATCCTATAGTACATTAATCCTGGAGAACTGGTACATACATATTGCAGCTTTTAAATTTTTAATGATTTTATGAAAAAATAAAATTTGATAGCATTATAATGAGAGTAATAATACATAATGTCATGATCATAAAGGTATAGTTACTTGGAGTACAAGACCTAGACAAAAATAAGACTCTTGCAGAGAAAAAAAAAAAAAAAAAAAA
>PVKA01040517.1:7476-18808 GCA_004027165.1 Ctenomys sociabilis | reverse complement strand
TGAGACCAAAAATGTTTCAGATTTCTAATGCTTTTGAATTTTAGAATATCCACACTTATACGCTGAGATATTCTGAGAATAGAGCACACGACTAAACACAAATGTGCATATTCTTTGTGTACACTTAATACACATAATCTGAAGGTAATTTTATATAATATTTTAATAATTTTGTGCATAAAATAAAGTTTCCTGGTAAGGGATTTTCCACTTGCAGTTTCATGTTGATGCACCAAACATTTGAGATGTTGTAGCATTTCAAACTTTGGATTTTTTTAATTATAGATGACTAACTTGTGTGTGTCATGAATGAAATTTATTTAGGGTCAAAGGAATAAAGGGCCTCTCAAGCTTCAAGTCTGGAGTTCTAGGCTCCATCCTTCCACAGCCACCAAGTAGCTGTGGCCCTGGACAAGTTTCTGCCCCACAGGCTGTCTGATTGGTAGGTAGCTGGAAGGAGGTGACTTCCAATACTGGTAGTTCTGTAACACAGAATGGAAAAAGATTAGAAGTAAATTTTCTGAGTTATCAAAAAGCTATAATGCTAGAGTCCTAGTATTAAAATTACTAATAAAGAATATCTCAAACATCTTCCCTCATGCATCATGCTCGTACTTCTACAGTTCACTGAACACAGGAAAAGCATGTTTCTTTTTTTTTCTTTTTTTGACAGAACCAGGGATTGAACTTAGACCCTTGCGCTTGCTAGGGAAGCACTTATTCTACTGAGCCATCTTCCCAGCCCCTTTGAGGAAAAGTATATTAAACTGGAAAAATCACTGTGTGTCTATCCATGCCCATGCCCATCACTGTAGTCCCTCTCTTATCTGTTCAAACAGAACAGGATGTGTCCAAGACACCCTTGGCTGCTGCTACCTCTAGGAGCCCACATCCCCCAGGCAGAGTGGAGGAGCAGGCAGATGCCCCAGCAAAGGAACTCCTGGGCCACCAGCCAGGGACCTCGAGGTACAGGCCCACCTCTGAAGGACAGCACACGGGAAGGCCCTCCTCACCACTCTACACTGTGTGTATGACCCCAAAGATTTCAGCCTTGCAGCACCAGTGAGAACTTGTCCTCATACCTGGTAAGACAGGGCCTTGCAAATAGATAGATACTGAAGACTAAGAGTGTTTGGGGGTGGCTTTAGTCCTGATGTTACATCTTAAATTAGACATGTAAGCTATGCATTTGCTAAAATAAGTGAAGTATAAGCACTAATAAAAGTGAGAACCATATATTGTCAAATTGGAAGAGGTCTTGTTGCTCTGCCTCACACCAGTGCACGGCGCTAGCTGGCGTGGCTTATCTACTACACTCACCGCAGCAAATCTCTTTTCCGAGTCAAAGTCACTGAGTGGTGATTTTTGGGTCTGAAGCCCATTCTGCCTGAAGGAGAGGTTTTGTTTTGTTTTTTTCCACAGTTTTTATCTTATCTTTCCACACTACTGCCAAGTTGCTCTGGCAGCCCTCAAAGCCAGGGTGGGCCAGCAAAAGGTCAGCAACTTGCTCTAGGGTGAGGGGAAGTCTTGAGGTGTAGCATTTGCAGATTGATTGCTGGGCTCTAAATATTCCTCCCACGGCTGATGAATTCTGAAAGACGCACGCACGCGCTTCTTCTTATGTTTTTCTGTTTTCAAGATAGCATCTCAATATATTGTCCGAGCTGGCCTGGGACTCAGGCTCAAGGGATCTTCCAGCCTCAGCCTCCCACCTAGTTGGGCAGGCACCACTGCACCCTTTTGTGTTAGAAGTTTTTATACAGAGCATAAAATGTTGGTCATAATATTGAACTTACTATTTTAATAATCTGCAGAAAAACATTTGATACAAAGTCATATTTTCCACACATACAAAGAAAGCCTGGGGACAGACTTCACTGTCCTTGGTAACTATAAACAACAGTGTAGGGAAGCAGAATCCCATATTTCACACTCAAATGCAGCCTTAGAGGAGAAGCCCAGGAAGGAGAGTCAGAAAAGGGAAAAGTCAGCAAAGGGAAAGGCAGGCTAAAAAGGAGCTGGGTGGTAGTGGACTGTGAGCTGGAATCTACCAGCAAACGCGGGAAGCAACACACTCTGCAGGGCAGCAGGCCTGGGCCCCCGAAGCCTTCAGGAGATAGAGACATGGAGGAGCCAGAGAAGAGGCCCAGGGAAACCATGAAAGAAGAAACCCAATGGCATCCAGACCCGGCCAGCGAAACCTGTCGCAGATGGTGGGCTTTATGCAGGGCTTTCACGCACTCGAGAAGCTTCCCGGGAGAGAACAGGTCTCATGCAGGAGTGTGAAGGAGCGAATCGTGGGCCTGCTTGCGATGTTCAGCCCCCCTCTTCCACACTAATCCTCTCCTCCCCGCCTTTGCCCAGCTTTGGCTGCCTTCCAAGTGATCTGCACATGCCGGAGCATGGGCCAATCTGCTTCCCCTGAGAATTTCCTTCAAAAAGCAATTTGCATTTTATTAATGGATTCAGAGACAGAAAAGCCTTCAAGAAATCAGCAGTCAGTGCAGGCCTGTGGGGAATGTGAGCCAGCCCCTGAGGCGGCAAGCTAGGACCAAGTCGGGGCAGGGCGTTGGTATTCATGTGGAGGGAGGCAGTCTTCTTCAGAGGACAGAGCAGCTGCCGGTGAATGAGTTTACATTTCAGCTCAAAATATATGAAATAAGAGGGAGAAAAAGCCAATGACAGCAGTTATTTTGCTCAACTCGACATGCCGGAATGAACTATCCTCTCGCTGTGCCTGACCTGCTGTCTTTCCTTCCTTTCTATTCTTAGATGCCATATTTTCAAAAATCTCTTTAATTAAACTGATTAATACATAATTGTGCTTTTGGACCCATCTTTTAAACATTACATGATGAAGACATGCTAGGAACAACTTGGAAACTGAAGTTTTTCCGATTTAGCATGGAGCAAATGCATCAAAATTCTTCTTGGCAGTGCGGCCATCATGCAGAACTCAGCTCTTTAACTTGCTTATTGGCTCATTCAATTTAAAAACCCTGTATTCCTTTGTGTCCATCCTCCTTTCCCATTCTCCCCCCTCCACACCCTATTCACAAATATATTTCAGTCTCTTTCATGTCCAGTGGTTCCTGACTTGTGATGGTTTGAATTATGGTTTTTGGTTTTGGTTTGCTTTTTACTTTGAAGCAGTAGAAACTGTAGTTTCATTTTCTTTATTTTATTTATTTGTTTATTTTTTTTATTTACTACAGGGTCTTTAGGGCCTCACTACACAGATCGAACCTGTATGATCCTCCTGTTTTCAGACTCCCAAGTGCTGGGATTACAGGTGCATGACCACACCCAGTTTCAATCGCTGTCTCGGCTCATCCTGGTAGCTGGGCTGGCACAGCAAGCTGGGTGTCAAACCCCAGTCTGCCTAAGCAGGTGCTTTAATCCAAGCTATCCGGCCCACCCCTGTATTTTCACTTTTGATGTTTTCTGGGATTAGCAAAATGCAGCACAATCCTTTCTCTCGATGCGTGGCTAAGTCATGGGTTCTCATTTCTTTCTATAAATGTTATGAGAACTTCACCTAGTTTCTCCAAACATCTAAGTCAAAATTGACATCAAAATGTCAATATAATTGACATCAAAATGTCAATATAATTGGCATTTTTCTAGTATTGGTATAATTCAAGATTATGGACGATCTCTCTGTTTTGTTTTGTTTTGGTTTGGTTTTTTTGACACATCTGTGCAGCTTTTTAAATTTAAAATTTTTTCTTCTTTGTATTTTTTTAAATCTTTTCTTTATTTGGTACAGGGTCTCACTACGCAGCTCAGACTCCTAGTGCTTCTCCTGTCTTAGGCTCCCCAGCACTGTAATTACAGGCCTGTGCCACCATGCCAAGTCTTTGTGGCTGGCATGGTGCGCCCAGGGTTCCCAGACCAGCGTAGCATGCGGTACCTGGGATCAAAACCTGGGTCCTTGCATTTGCCAGGCAGGTGCTTAGATTGCTGATCTATCTCCTAGATCCTTCTTCTTTGCATTACCTTGTTGTTTTAGTTGAGTAAATTCTTGGATACTTGAGTTTTTGTTGTGAGTGATACTTTAATTTTGACTACATAGTGTAAGAGATGTTATTGATTTTATAGGTTGATATTTATCCTGTAACAGTGCTAAGTTTGTTACTGCTAATAATTTATTTCTGTTAATGTATCTAAAGAGAAGGTTACATATTTTGAAAATACTAAAGTTTCAACTCTTCCATGTCACTTCTTGCAGGTGTTATGTTTTCTCTTTCTTTCCAGTATTGCCCAGCCTCTAGGAGCAGCAGGAAGGGAAATACTGATCTTATCCTTCCCTTGAAGAGAGGACATCTATACATTTTCCATTATGCATAAGTATCTATTTGATGTGACATTTTGACATCTACACTTTATCAAGTTAAAGATTTCTTCTGGTTCTGGTTTCATGAGTTCAGTTTTTAAAAAAATAATTATTGATCCTTCTAAAAATAGTGATTTGCCATAAAGATTTTTCTGCAAAGATTGAGGTGTATTATAGCATTCCCATGAGTCTTTTCATGTAAGAAATTAACACTCATTCATTTTTTTTTTGATGTTGAGCTACCATTTTATTCCTTCAACAACACTTATTTGATTTTGATATATTATTGTTAAATAAACTGCTGTGTTCAGCAAGTATTTTATTCTCTAGTTATAGTCTACATTCATCAGTGAGATGAGCCTGTAACTTCTTATAGCTTCTGTCTGTGGAGTCAAGATTGTACTGAATGCATAAACTGAACTAGGAATCTTTCATTTTTTTCCTGTTCTGTGGTACAATCTGTGTAAGATAAATCCGTTTCCTTAGCAAAATTCAGGGCCAGGGAGATGGCTCAGTGGAATAAGTGCTTCCCTGGCAAGCACAAAGGCTATATATATATATATATATATATATATATATATATATATATATATATATATATATATAAAATTTCACCTGTGAGCAAGAACTTGCAATTTTTTGGACAACAAAAAAAAACAATTTTTTTGACTTCATTTTCCACTATTTAACATGTATTGATATATTTCAAGCTCCTTATTTTTACTGTATCAATTTTAAGTTTTCATGCTTTTATGAATTTATTAATCCACCTATGATTTTAAACTGAGTAGCAGGTAGTGTTCATGTGCTCTTCTGTGCCCTTTTAATGCAGTGCTGTAGTTATTTCTCTTTCTATGCCGTATTTTAAGCTTCTTTTTTTTTATTGCTAAATCTTTCTAATATTTTTGTTGCTCACTATTTTTCTGGTTTCACTTATTATAATAATTTTCTTTTTTCCCATTTGCTCTGTCATTCTTCTCCGAATTCCTCCATTAATTATTCATTTTGTCTATTCTTAACATTTTATATTTCCTGATAAATGAATTAAAGCTATGATTTTTGCCTTACATTTTTACCCAGATCTCACAATTTTGATGTTTAGTTTTTCTATAGTTTTAACATCTGCTGAATTCCTTTATGATTTTAGCTCACACATTATTTAATGCTATTGTATTTGTTTCCAAACATGTAGTTTTTTAGCACTATTTTTCTTACTGACTTTTAAATGTGTTCATGGTTATGTGTGTTGGTTAAGCTTCCCATCAATGTGATTGGATGGGGAGCCCCATAGGGGATTCAGTAAGGCACACTTGTGGGTGTGTTCAAATCAGTCATGAACTTGAGCACCCTATCTGGCCCTTCAATTTTTTATTTTAAAGAAAAAAAAAAATCAGGGCTAACCAAGATGCAGTAGCTGGGGTTTAACCCTGGCCTGCCTTGCCAGCCCCACCCCCAGGGTGCACTGAGATGACCACTGGGACAGGGTGTGGTGGCGCATGCCTGTAATCCCAGCTCTTGAAAGGCTGAGCACAGGCGGATCACTATGAGTCCGATTTACATAGTGAGACCCTGTAAACCCTGTACTAAAATACAAAAAAAAAAAAAAAAAAAAAAAAAAAAAAAAAAAAAAAAAAAAAAAAAAAAAAAAAGAAAGAAAGAAAAAAGAAACCAATGCTATAAAATTTCAAAATAAGATTGTAGGAAAGTAACAATGGTTAGTACATTGTGCATTGTTATCTTCAAAGCAGTTACTCATATTATGAGATATAGACATGAAAAACTGATAAAATAATATAAGCATAAACTTTTCTTTTCAATAGAAATTAGTAGCATATATATATATATATATATATATATATATATATATATATATATATAATCTTTTTCCCTTCTTTATTTTCTCCTTTCCACCACTTCAGTCTCTCTTTCATTTTGAGCAGCTCCTTCCTTTTCACAATATGCACTGTACAGTTGGGGCCTTATTTACTCTTTCAGCTCCTTACCCGAGGAGATGACGTGATGCTCACACATGCGAGACAGGCATATTGCACTTATGAATATGGTCTTAAGCTGCACCGATTTCCCTATAATGTCTCAAGTTTACCCTTCTTTATAGCTGAGTACCCTTCTTTATACCATTGTATAAAAATATCACATTTTCTTTGTCTGTTTCTCAGCTGATGGATATTTGGATTGTTTTCAAGATTTAGCAATGACAAATTGTGTTGTTATCAACATATGTGCACATATATGCTGTGGTATGATGTTTTTAATTCTTCTTGGAAAACACCCAGAAGGGGAATGGCTGGATTGAATGGGGCCTGTAATCCTAGTTTTTTGAGGAATCTCTACACTGATTTCCACAGTGGTTACACTCTACCTGGTCCTTAACCCCTTCTTCTCTGGCACTATTTCTTTACTCTTTTTTCTTTTTTAATTTTTGTTTGATTGAAGCACAAATATCAATGAGACAGTTTTCAGATACCTTGACAAGATGGATTTGATAAATTAATACATTGCAAACTGTTTTCATAATGTTTTGGTATCATAGAAGGTGCATACATGATATTATACTTACAGACATTATTATAGCATATGACTCTTATCAGTAAAGAAAGAATGTAGCTGTTTGCGTATCTTATTTTTTTATACCTGAATTACATCAAAGATTCAATAATTAATACCTTCTACCTTGTTATTTTCCTACTGGTTGTCCATAGTACATGAAGCTGACATAATATCCTGTCCAACCACCATTAGTGCAAATCTTGCCTCTCATAGGATTATGTAGAAGCGCAGCATTATCTATCCCCACTGCACTGTCTATACACACACATCATGATTCTTCCTTTCTATACCCCTTCCTTCATCTACACCTGTCAAAGATGGGCACTCCACTGTCATTTAATGAACTTAGGTGCTTGAACTCAACAACGCAATCCAACACAGTCCAGCATTCCGCCACAATAGTGAGTTATCTGAAGAAGTTGTCGACCTTAGCTATTTATAGCTCAGCTTAATATTATGGCCCCACGATGTATACTTCAATTTTATACTTTTCTGCTGTATGGTTAAGACCTAGATAGAGCAAGACTTATATACCAACACATATACTTTATGTTTCTTATGAGGTCAGTGAAGTCCCCTCAGGGTTTATCTTGTAGTCCTGTACCTTATTCTGAAGATCCTTTGTCTGTGTCATCCATGTGGATGACTCATGGCCAGTTCATGCTTGACCAGTTTGCTCTCTGTGAGAGCTTGAGAGAAAGTTTTCTCTGCATGTGACTCTCCCCAGGCACACTACAGAACTTCGATCTCTTTCCTCTGTGGCTCCATAATCTCCTTGTTCAGAAAATTTGGAGTTCAACTGAGTTTCATGATGTTGCAGTACAGGTTCACCTATGTCCTGAGTCTTCGCTGACCTTGAAAGGCTAGGGCCAAAATGTTGGCTGGCCTTGTGGCTCTTCTATTTCTCCAACTCTGAGTTGTGATCTTAGGTTGTTAACCATCCAGAAGAAAAGCTGATTAGTATCCTGCCGCATATGCCGTTCACTTTGCTTTATCAGACTCAATTGATTTTAGTTGTTGTTGTACATTTCCTTTTGTATTTCTGCTTTTTGCTTCTTATACTAAGGAGACTATACGATATTTGCACATGTGTGTCTGGTTTATTTCACTTGCGAGTATATGTTCAAGTGACATCCACTTCAATATAAATACTTCAAGTTTATCATTCTGAATACCTGAGTAATACTCCAGTATATAGAAATACCACATCTTTTTCAACCATTCCTCATGTGACAGACACCTTAGTTGTTTCCAAGATTTTGCTGTCACACATTGTGCTGCCATAAACATAGGTACACAAATATCACTATGATACAATGCTTTCAGTTCCTTTGGGAAAATTCCCAGTAGGGGGATAGCCGGCTTGAATGGGATTTCTAGTCCTACTCTTTTGAGGAGTCTCCACACTGACCTCCACAATGGTTGCACCAGTCTACATTCCCACCAGCAGTGGAGAAGTGTTCCCTTTTCCCCACAACCTCTCCAACATTTGTTGTTGGTTGATCTCCTTATGATAACCATTCTTTCTGGAGTGAGATGGTATCTCAGTGTTCTTTTTATTTGCATTTCACGGATGACTAGTGATGTGGAGCATTTGTTCATATATTTATTTGCTTCTTTAATTTCGTCCGCTGAGAAGTATATATTCATCTCAGATGCCCATTTCTGAATTAGGTCTTTAAATTTGAGGACCCTGTTATATCTTAGTTCTTTATAAATTCTAGACAGTAGACCTCTGTCTGATTGCTTATTAGTTAGGATTTTTTCAAAATTTGTGGGTTGTCTTTTCACTCTGTTGACAATTTCTTTTGACATGCAGAAGCTCCTTAAGAAGAGTTGATCCCAGTTGTTGATTCTTTCAAGTGCTTCCCGTGCGAATATATGTTTGTTCATGAACTCTTTACCTACCCCTATGTCTTCAAGAGTTTCTCCTACTTTCTCTTCCAGGAGATTGAGTGTTTCTGTTTTAAAGTTTAGATCTTTAATCCATTTTGACTTTAACATAGTGCATGGTGATAGAGCTGGGTCAAGTTTTAGTTTTCGGCATATAGAAAGCCATGTTTTCTAGCACCATTTGTTAAAGAGGCTATCTTTCTTCCAGTAAGCTTGTTTAGCCCCTTTGTCGAAGATCAGATGGCTGAGTGTGATTGTAGATGCCTCTCCATCTTGTAATCTATTCCACTGATCCTCAGGTCTATTTTGTTGCCAATACCATGTTGATTTTATCACAGTGGCTTTGTAGTATAATTTCAAGTCAGGAATTGTGATGCCTCCTGCCTTTTCTTTATTGGCCAAGATTGCTTTTGCTACTCTAGGTCATTTGTGGTTCCAAATAAATTTTAGGAATGATTTCTCTATGTTTGGGAGGTCTGTTGGTGGCAGTTTGATAGGGATTGCATTAAATCTGTACAGCAATTTTGGGAGTATGGCCATCTTCACGATGTTGGTTCTTCCTATCCAGAAGCATGGAATATCTTTCCATTTTCTAAAATCATCTATAATCTCTTTTCTTAGGGTGTTCTAATTTTCTGTGAAAAGCTCTTTGACTTCCTTGGTTCAGTGAATCCCAAGGTATTTCATTTTCTGTGGTGCTATCGTAAAAGGTATTGTTTCTATTGTTTCCCTTTCAGTGTGCTTGTTATCTGTGTAGAGAAATGCTACTGACTTTTGAGTATTGACTTTATATCCTGCTATGCTACTGAATTTCCGTATCAGTTCTAGGAGTTTCTTGGTGGAATTTTTGGAGTCTTCCAAGTAAAGTATCATGTCATCTGCAAATAGTGATAATTTAACTTCTTCTTTACCTATTCTTATTCCTTTTATTTCTCCCTCTTTTCTAATGGCTGTTTCTAAGGATTCCAAGACTATATTGAATAGGAGGGGTGACAGAGGACATCCTTGTCTTGTACCTGATTTAAGAGTAAAACATTTCAGTTTTTCCCCATTTAGGATTATATGAGCTTTTGGGTTGTCATACATGGCTTTTATCAAGTTAAGATAGAGTCCATCTATTCCAATTTTCTGTAGGACCTTGAACATGAATGAGTGTTGGACTTTGTCAAAGGCTTTCTCTGCATCCATTGAGATGATCATGTGGTTTTTAGATTTTAGTCTATTAATATAGTGTATTACATTTATAGATTTTTGAATATTGAACCATCCTTGCATCCCTGGGATGAATCCTACCTGGTCATGAGCTTCTTGATGATTTGCTGTATTCTATTTGCCAGGATTTTGTTGAGTATTTGTGCATCTATGTTCATGAGGGAAATTGGCCTGTAGTTCTCCTTTTTCGTTGTGTCTTTCCCTGGTTTTGGAATCCGTATTATACTTGCCTCCAGAAATGATTTTGGGAGGACTGTTTCCTTTTCAACTTCGTGGCAGGGTTTGTGGAGTGTGGGGATTATGTGTTCTATAAATTTCTTGTAGAATTCAGCTGTGAATCCATCAGGACCTGGACTTTTCTTTTTTGGTAGGCTTTTTATTACGTTTTGTATTTCGATGGCTGTTATCGGCTTATTGAGAGTTGTTATATCTTCTTGGTTCAGTTTTGGTAATTTGTACCCTTCTAGGAATCTGTCCATTTCTTCTGTGTCTTCTATTCTGTGAGCGTAAAGATTCTTGAAGTAACTATTGATAATCTTCTGAATATCCGCTGGGTCTATGGTGATTTCACCCTTTTCATTCCTTATCGCTTGTACTTGAATTTTCTTTTGCCTCCTTTTGATGAGGTTGGCAAGAGGCTTATCAATTTTATTTAGTTTTTCAAAGAACAAACTTTTTGATTTGTGGATTCTTTGAACTGTTTTCTTCATCTCAATTGAATTAATTTCTGCTCTAATCTTTATGATTTCTTTCCGTCTTTGCACTCTGGGTTTTGTTTGCTCTTCTTTTTCTAGTTGTTGGAGGTGCAACATTAGGGGCTAATTTGTTCCCTTTCTGTTTTCCTAATGTGTGAGTTCATAGCTATGATTTTCCCTCTAAGAACTGCTTTTATCGCATCCCACAAATTCCAGTAAGTTGTACTTGAATTTTCATTGAATTGTAGATATTGCTGAATTTCTTGTTGAATTTCTTCTGCAATCCATTGATTGCTGAGTAGGGTGTTGTTTAGTTTCCATGAATTTAGTGGGTTTTCCTGGTTTCTTTTGTCATTTATTTCCAATTTCATTGCATTGTGGTCAGATAGTATGCATGGGATAATTTCTATTTTCTTGCATATACTTAGGCATGACCTCTGGACTAGTATGTGGTCTGTTTTGGAAAATGACCTATGTGCAGCTGAAAAAAACGTGTATTCAGCTGTGGTTGGCTGGAACACTCTGTATATGTCCACCAGGTCCATTTGTTCCAAGCTCTGGTTCAGTTCTGCTACTTCCTTGCTATTTTTTTTTTTTTTTTTTTTTTTTTTTTTTTTTTTTTTTTTTC
>PVKA01040516.1:7301-18808 GCA_004027165.1 Ctenomys sociabilis | reverse complement strand
ATAGCAGCTCATTTAATTCCCAACATTTGGACTTTTATTGAAGTGGAAGAAGTATGAATCTGAGCATCTCTTAGTCACTGCCTCTTCTGAAATAAGCTACATGTGTGTGTGAGATTTAACAAAAAATTAGCTGGTATACCATTTTCTTATGAAAATATGTCCTGTATGTAATACTCCATAAAGTATTACATTTTGGAAATTTCAGTTGATACAAAATCACAATACTGTGTACTTTAAAAAAAAAAAATGCAGATATTGCAGTTCCCCTTAGTTAAATAAGTGGAGCAGCTTTTTCATTGTAACCTCAAATAAGCCGTATCCATATGACTCTTCTACTCAAAGTGGTTTTTAGTTGTGTTATTTAGTAGTGAGTACTTTTGCATTTTAGGGAAGGGTCTACAAGGGTGTTCAGGGTCTCACTACTAGATCATACTCCAGTGATCTGCCTGTTTACAGCCTCCCAAGAGCTGGGATTACAGGCGAGCGCCACCACACCCAGACCAGTAGTGACTACTTAAAGTGAAAGAAAATGTGCAGATTTTATCTCTGATCCCAAGTTTATTGCAAAGTAAATACAGTCTAGAGCCTGTATTCAAAGAAATCAATTTCTAAGTCATTTATTATTTAATCTAGCTCTGTGTTTTAGATTATCTAAGAAGGCTTGACAGTTAAGAAGTCAACCCTCTGATGAAGTTGAGTTAGCAGTTAGCCAGATTTTAGTTGAGAATATGTGGGCAGAATGCTGCTCCTGTTTTGGTTTTAGCAACTATGTTGTACTTTTCTGTTATATTGTATTATTTTTAGGATTCTCTTTATGATCTTAGAGATGTCCTTCCCATTTAAAGGTTTTAGAAAACAGTATTTTGATAATACCCAGAGAGTGTGGCTCAGTAGAATAAGCGCTTCCCTGGCAAGGGTAAGGGCCTGAGTTCAATCCCTGGTTCCACCAAAAATAAAAATAATACCCAGAGAGTGAAAAGAAACCAAGTTATGAGAAGTAACAGCTGAAGCTACCTTATGTGTATTTTCTTGATAGAGTGTTACAGGGATTGCTTCATTACATTCACCTAAACTGGGAAATGGCCATACCCAGTGTCTTCCGAAGTATGCATCCCTTTTGTATAGTTAGTGAATTTTTCAGGAAGTTTTTTAAAAAGTTCTTGTATTTTAAAAGTTGATGTTCAAAGGAAAAGAGCTTTTGTTTTTGCTGTGTTAAATCTGTTTGTTATGGTATTTTAAGAGAGTATCACTGAAATACTCTAAATATAGGGTCATTAATTGCTGTGCTATTAAACTGTCCAGTTGCATATGCTTTTTTAAGCATTAAAAAATTTTGATAACTATATAAAGACAAAAGTATTAAGCTGGTCATGGTCATACATGACTATAATCTTAGTACTCAGGAAACTGAGGCAAAAAGATCTCTGTGAGTTTGAGGCTAGCTGATTTGCATGGTAAGACCTGTGTCAAAAATACAAAAACATTTTTTAAAAAAATTAAAAAGCAGAATTCTTTTTCTTTATAGGGCTTAAGGTAGCATTTAGTCCACTTGCCCAGATGTTTTTACAATACCGGGGTTCCAGTCCAGAGTTTGCACATGTTAAATAATAAACCACTGAGCCACTCCCCATACCTTGTATTACTTTATTTCTTAAATGATTGTCAAAGAAATAAGGATACATAGTAAAAGGTGTTTTGTGTGCCACATGAGTATACCAGGTAGCTTTCTTATATCAATTTCAAATACTTGAGCTCGTGTGTACCTACGTATACCTCCTCCCAGCTCTCCATGACCCATCTTGGTGTTGGACCCTGGGCCTTTCCACTGAGCTCCACCTTCACCTCATGTGCATGTGTGCTTGTGTGTGAGAAAGGAGGCAGGTTCTTGCTGTGTGGTTGTCAGGCTGGGCTCCAATTGCCATCCCTTTGCCTCTACAGTCATGTGCCACCATGCCCAATTTATATCCTTTATGTGATTTAAAAAGAAAAATACAACCTTGGTAAATTAGTTTGAATTCATCTTTGAGAAAGATAGTGCACTCCAGATACAGCAGTTACTTATTTTTCTCCTGTTGGGTATTGAGCCCATAGGGTTACACATGGTGAATACATTATCGCTGACCAGTACCTTCAGCCCAAACGCAGGAAAGTTTTTGCACTTTTTATTAGAATAACAATTGATATCACTGACCAAATGTCTTCTCTGCAATATGTCACAAATTTTTCATTGTTTTACTCCTTGGATCCATTAAGCTGGAGTGTGTTTTCTGTATCATTTTATCATTTTCTTCCTCTGTCAATATCAGCTTAAAAAAAAAAAATCAGCTTTAAACAAAATTGGTTTTAGTGCATACTTAAAAGTATTTATAATGTAGTTCCTGCTGGCACGTACAAGTGATTCGATACCTGGATTTCTGACCTAACATGTATTTTAATGCAAGGATGTACAGCTGTGTGACCACCTGCATAAGGTGAGCCCTGCACCCCTGGACGGATGCTCCTCCCAGGCACTGTGACCTAGACCAGGCCCTGCTTCTCAGTCCCTTCTGCTGATCAGTGTCCTACCAGTTGCCCCCTCAGAGCTCTGACATCTTTGATTCCTTGAGCTCCCTGGGTCCAGCAAAGCTCAACCATTCTTTCTAACAGCATCTCTCACAGCTGTCCCTTTTCCATTTCTGCCACCACTCTGCTCATTTACACCCTTATCAACTCACACAGGACTCCTTCAACAGGCTAATTAATCTCACAGCCTACTAATTGTTGCCATGCTTCCAAATTTTCCAATTTGTCCTGCGTATTCCCTTCAAATTTATCTTCCTGAAACACCTGTTTGATCACTTCCCCTGATAAATTCCACAGCCTGACATTTAAAGCCCTCCACAATCTGGCCCCAGCCTAGCCTCTGTGCTCCATCTTGGGCACTGGCCAGCACAGGCCTCCACTGGCTGGCTGGCTCTTGGGTTCTCTGTGCTCTCAGCCGTGCAATCTCAACTCTCGGGGAGATCCTCTCCAGTGCGAGGCTCCTCCTCTCTGAGATTCTGATTAAGCCTGCTGTTTGGACCTAGTCCTGACCATTCCCACTGGCAGGCATTCACCTAAGGGTGATGAGATCTGTGCACCTTGGTACTCAGCAGCCCTACAGATAGATTTAGTCTTGACAGTGGGCCTAGTCTTATCTCATGTTAGCACAGGTACTGAGTTTCTCACTCATCTTCACTGTAAGCCCTGCTGTTCAGGAATACAGTATCTGCTGCTGACCGAAGTTACCTTTTGGGAAAGGCTGCTTTCTTTCAGCACATGGGCTTTGCCTGTTGCTAGGCTTGGCCCAGAGGAGGAAGCAGTCCAGCTGATCAAGAGCTCCTGGGGCCCTACCATAGTAACCTGAGGCTAAGGCCAATAGACATTTCCCTAGGTACCACTGAGATCTCTAGCAGGACCAACAGCTGCCCCTGGACTGTAGGTTGGGGCAGACAAATGGAACCAGGCACTGGCAGGAGGGCTTCTGTGAGTAACCAGAATGGGACCACCTCCATTCACCTGGGGATGGGTTACACAATACAGCTGTGCTTCTTGGGTCCCAGTGCCGTGACCAAAGTGATCGGGCATGCCAGCAGTGTTATGCAGTTCTTCAGGATAGTTGGGCATGAGCTCTGAACTAGCTCTCACTTGATCGCTGCACTGCCATTGTAATTCTGTTGCCACACTGAAGTGCACTGATCTGGGTTGGTGTAGATGGGAAGGTTGTGATTCCACAGTGGATGGTGTGTCCAAAAGCATTAATACAGACCTCTGTGTGGCAAGATAACTTGGCACAGGTCACCACCAAGGAGGGCAGTGACTCGGAAACATTTCTTGGCAGCTCACAATCTTGCACTGCTAGGCATTGTGGTGTGTGCCTGTATTCCCAGCAATCTGGGAAGTTCAGGCCAGGGAGTCACAAGGTTGAGCCCAGCCTGGGCAACTTAGTGAGATCCTGTCTCAAAAACTAAAAAGGGCTATAAGGCTGGGGAGATGGCTCAGAGGAATAAGTGCTTCCCCAGCAAGCTCAGGGGCCTGAGTTCAATTCCTGATCCCCCCCCCCCCCAAAATAAAAAAGGCTATGGATGCAGCTCAGCACAAAGGCCCTAGAGACAATTAGTCCCGAGTACCCTCCCACCAAAAATAAATAAAATTCCTCCTTGCCCCCAAACCAAAGCAAATTTCATAAGTCTGGCTAGAAGAGCCACAGGCCTAGATGTGCTCTATCACTAATGGGCCGATAATTAATCTTTCACATGCAGATTAGATTATAAGATAGATCAGTCTTTACACCTCAGATAATTGAGAAGCTAAAAATGAAAATAATGAATGGTAGTGCTTTTAGATGAAGAAAATGGCTTTTAAAAAGTCTTATGATCAGAGTAGAGCTAGACCACAGCCCCTGTGGTATCAGAAAGCAGTGCTCATTTTTGGATTGTGCTGGGACACAACTCTTCCTAACCCTGACAGGTCACACCCTACCATCAGCCTCCCATCCCTCTTGCCTTTGCCCCCATACAGGCCAGTCTCCAGTTCTAGACAGTTCTGGCCTTGTGTCCCAAATACTGAGCTTTCTGGTATATCAAGGAAACTGACTCCTTGCTTTCCCATTTCTAAACCAGCAGGAAAAAATAACAACACTGCATCAGACTGCTTTCATGAATAGCGACCCACAGGAAGAAAGTCAGAAGGTGGTGATCTGCCCTTCTGGAGGCCAAACTTTCAGGAGTAGCGGCAGGCATGGTTAGCACATGGCATGCAGCGGATCATGCAGCTCTGTGATGCTTTTGATCTAGAATATGGGCACCATTTTACTGAACTCCCAACTGAAAGAAAGACTGCTTTGTCTCAGGGAAGGGAAGCCTGCTGCAGGGACCCTGGGCTGCAGCAGTCCCTATCTTGTGAGAGACCTGCAGGACGAAGACTGCCTGGCAGTCCCAGAACCTGCTGGCTTAGTGTATTGTTAATTTACACAGCTTCCTTCTCAAGGTAACTGGCCAGCCCTAGAACTAAGCTCCATATGACACTCTGCCTCCAGTTCACTGTTCTACATGGATTCTTCAGATTTTTCCTTTTTAGTGTTCTTGGAAATTCCTTGAGTTAAGGAGTTAACATAGTAGTTAGGCTCAACTCAGACCAAGTGGCTTGGATCCTACCTGGAGACAAATTCATGTTCCATGATATGGTCTCTTTAGACACTGCGTGTTATAGCCAATGCTGCACCTGAGTAAGTCTCCTGTCTACTCACATCTCCACTTTCCAGGTATGTTTCCTTCTCACTCACCTATTTCTGTTAGTGAGAGATCTGCATGTGTCACTGATGTCCCCTTGTTTTGCTTTGTATTTCAGGCCGGCCTTAAACACACTATCCCAGAACTCAGTGATCCTCCTGCCTCGTCTCCCAAGTGCTGGGATGACAGGTGCTCCCACACCACACTCACCTGGCACCCCCTCAGACCCAGTGCTGGCGGACATAGTGGGTGGGCACTGCTAGAGCCAATCAATACCCGAGCAATACTTCTCCTACAACAGCTTGTTAGATTTCAGTTCCATGAGGGCCTAGGACAAGCATATGTGAAGTGCTCAGTAAATAACTCCATTAAGCAAACAAGGGTCACTTGAAAACCAGCCCTCTGCTTTCCACGGGCTGGAATTTGTGGTGAATGTGGCTTCCATGAATTTGACAAGTGCTCTATGGCTGGTGGATAGATAGATAGTGGCAGAGAAGAAAAGAAGCAAGGAGCTGGTGGCTGAATCTAAGCTTGTAGAACAGAAGACCAAAGGGCCCCATAGAAGCTCCACACCCTCCCACTAGGCTCTGAAAACTGACTCAAAGTCCTAGAACTTCGAGAGACTTGAAAAGCAGGAGAGCTGCAAGTTCAGGTCCCACCAGGGCAACTTAACAAGATCTTTTCTCAAAACAATTTAAAAAAGGATAGGTATGTAGCTCAATGCAAGGCCTTGGATCAAGCCCCACAGTTGTGGAGAAAGAGAAAGGAAGAAGAGAGGAAATAAAAAGGACCAATGAGAAGGAAGGAATGAAGTATGGGAGAGAAGGGAGGGAAAGAGGAGGGAAGAGCAAATGAAAGAGATTAATTCATTAGAGATCTCTAAGTAGCAGCTGGGAAGGAAAGCTGGGCCATCTCACCTGCCTGATCAGGATGCAAAACCTGCAGCCTCTGGCCTTGCTGAGCTGCACTGGGGTGCATGCCAAGGGAGGCCACAGTGCTTCTCCTTCCACGGGGACTGTCCCCATCACTGTGTGTCAGTCCCATGGATCAGATGTATATTGCTATGGCCAGTTTTGGAGAACATAAGCTGCCATAATGTACAGCGCCAAAAATATTAATATGCTTAGACTCATTGGCCCCAGAAAAATTATTGAGGAAATTATTCAACTGAAGAGGAAAGTATGCCTGAAGGTGTTTGTTATGTGCATTTATTTTCTGTCCATCCAGCTAATAAATACTGACTGAAGCATTTTGCTAGAGACTAGGAATACAAAAAAGGCAAGATAGACTTATTTACTTCGGACAATTTCCAATACACAACTACTACCAACAAAACCCATACTAATGTCCAGTGTAAAATGGCTTACTAAATTAGATGTAGGGATCCGTTGGTCTTACTGTGAATGGTTCTTCCTGGGGAGACAGCAGCAACAATGAAAAAGACAGACAAGAAGACAAAAGCTACTAAGCGGTCACCAGTCTGCCTGATGGGCAAGACACACAACCACACAACAAAATGCCCTTTATACTTTTGCAAGGTTAGTAACATGTGACACCAGTAACGTGATGTAGCTGACCTTTACCAGACAGTATGTTTATCTCAGGACTGAGGTAACTTGTTTGCTTTAGGCACTGAGGCCTGGTCCACCTGCACACATTTGATTAATTTCCTAGCTTTCTCGGCTCCCAACAATTAGAGCCCCACAGTCCCGCACTGTGGCCTCCCTCCATGCACCCCAGTGCAGCCCAGCAAGGCCAGAGGCTGCAGGTTTTGCATCCTGATCAGGCAGGTGAGATGGCCCAGCCTTCCTTCCCAGCTGCTACTTAAGAGACCCTCTAATGAGTTAAGGTGCAAGGTTGAGATGTCCTAATGAGATTCTAGTGGACTTTGTCTTGACCTCTCTTTAAAATTCCTACCATTTGGAAAAAACTAGGATGAGAAGGAAATGCTGGGTAGAAGTGAAAACAAATCAAAGTTGTGGGTCACTGTGACCACAAGTATGAAGAATATGCATGCTGACCACCAGTGTCCAGAAGAGAAAGTCCAAATGCAACTCCCTTGTTGGAGCAGGAATATGGATGATAGTCTTTGTTTTTAATTTTTTCAAGTACATTTCAATTTATATATTCTTAATGTAAAGATTGAAGGGAAAGAGTATAAATAAAAATTTTATATCTCAAAGGTAGAGAAAGCTCTGCAAAGTGAGAAATTGGTGGTAGGCGCTACTTAGTCCGGAAGTTTAAAGTGGTGATGGGTGTCTGTAATCCCACCACTCTGGGTGGCTGAGGCGTGAGAATCACAAGTTTGAGCCCCAGAGGAGGAATTTAGCAACTTATAACATCCTGACTCAAAATACAAAAATAGGGCTAGCAAGATAGCTCAGTGGACTAAGCGCCTGCTTTGGTAAGCACAGGGACCAGGGTTGAATCCCCAGTCCTGCACGCTTTGCTAGCCCCACCCCCAGGTTGCACTGAGCCAACTGAGTCCAGGCGTGGTGGTCTACATCTGCAATCTCAGCACTGGGGAGGCTGAAAACAGGAGGATTGCTATAAATCCAAGCTGCGCAATGAGACCCTGTACCAAATATATAAAATAAAAAGTGCTGGGGAAGTAGTTTGGTATGAAATTTCTGGGTTTAATCCCCAAGGGGAAGAGGGAGAGAAGAAAAGGGAGAGGGAAAAGGAAGAGGAGAAAAAGGCCAGGCACAGTGCACGTGCCTATAATCCCAGCAATCTGGGAGGCAGGAGGGGCAAAAACTATCTCAAAATTGAAAAGGACTGGGAGCAGAGAGATGGCTCAGTGAAATAAGTGCTTCCCTGGCAAGGGCCTGAGTTCAATCCACAGTTCTGCAAAAAAAAAAAGGGGGGGGGGGCTAATGTGTAGCTTAGTTCAAGGGCTCTGGGATCTCAGGGCCTGAATATGCTAGGCAAGCACTGAACCACTGCTCCAGCCCTTTTTATTTTCAATTTTGAGAGAGTCTCGCTAAGTTGCCCATGCTGGCCTTGACCCTTGTGCATCTGCCGCCTGCATGCAAGTGCACTTATCCTAGAATGCTCTTACTGAGCCTGAAGACATCTTGAAAGGACAGAGTATTAGAATCACTTGGGGTACAGGAAGGATAAGATCTTGGTGCCTCCATTAGTGGACTTACTCTAAAAGGGGTATTTTACTTTGATATTGTAAGGAAAAAGAACTGTGGGAATAAACTGGCCATATGCCTATAGACACCAGGGCTGTGGAATTAGCTGAGCTCCTTTTGCTTCATGCAGCTGCTGCCTTGCAGAAAAAAAAAAAATATATATATTGACTTTATACTTTCTCTGTTTTTAGTCCTACTTTGCCAGGCAAGTGCTTGTGCCACTGAGCTGGCCCTATAGATTTTTTTTTTTTTAATGTATTTGGCACAGGGTCTCCCTATGCAGCTCAGAATCACAGTGGTCCTCCAGTTCTCAGCCTTCACAGCCTGGGATTACAGGCATGTGCCCATGCCAAGTCCCAGTGGCTGGCTGGCTGGGTGGGTCTAGAAGCATGGTTTGTAGTGAGGGGGGATCAAACCTTTCTATAGCTTATTTTTAGGTCTTTTTTTTTTTTTTTTAATGGTGGTGTGTGTGTGTGTGTGTGTGTGTGTGTGATACAACTTGTGTATCATGTGGGCTCCAACTATAAAAACTAAGCTCTGGGGCTGGCAAAATAGTGCATTGGAATAAAGCACCTGCTTAGGCAGATGCAGGGGCTGGGGTTTCATACCTGGCGTGCCATGCCGGCCCCGCCCCTCGGGTGCACTGAGATGGTGATTGAGACTGGACATGAAATTCATAAAATAAAACAAAAAATTTTTTAAATAAAAACAGCTCTGTTGGAATCTGCATTCAGTTAATTGAAACATTTGTTTTCAGGTGCACCTCATTTTTTTTCACTGACATTTGAGAGCATTATTTTATAAATGAAGAGATTTCAACATGTGAATTGAGCACACTTTTTTTTTTCCGGAACCAGGGATTGAACTCAAGCCCTTGCGCTTGCCAGGGAAGTACTTATGCTACTGAGCTATCTCCCTGGCCCCATGAACACACATTTTATTTGTTTAGTTTTTTTAATTTTTTTAAACTAGTTCGTAAAGGAAAAAAAAAAAAACACCTCCATTGTTATGGTTTAATTAACTTATTCTGCTCTGTAGGGAACAGAGTTAAACCTGGTACTTTTAAATGTTTCTGCAAGATTAAACATGATTTTCAGGCATTATTTTTAAATTGTGTTTTTATTTTGATACAGCCAAATATTATTTATTTTTCATAGCTCCTGATATTTTCGCTATTTTTTTGTGGTACCAGGATTGTTCCTGATATTTTCAGAAAACTAGAAATAATTTCCCTCACCAGCACCAAAGGAAAGTGAGCCTGAGTGGTGGCAAACACTTCCATGTAAGTCTTGTTGGCCAGCACTTCATTACATAGACACATAGCTGCAAGGGAGTCTGGTCAGGGCTGTGTCTAGCTAATCCAGCACAACAGGAAAGGGATGTGATGCAGATGCACAATTTGCCCCCTGGAGGAGAGACCCTACTGTATCACAGAGCCTGACTGGGCCTGACTCCAGGACATGGACTGCTGACTCATCAGTTCCCCTCTCAAGCACTTCCTTAGCTAGCTCACTGTTTCCTTTCCGTGGGGACAGGAAATAGGAAAATCCAGCATTTCTGTACTCCTGAAGTCATAATCCTTTAGGAAAAAGCACTAGAGGGGTTGGGGAGATGGCTCAGTGGAATAAGTGCTTGCCTGGCAAGCACAAGGACCTGAGTTCAGTCCCCGGTTCCACCAAAAAAAAAGCACTAGAGATCAGGCAGTTGTACTTTCTCATTATACAGAAGACTCCAGAAGCCCAGGAGGCCCTGAAGCACCTGAGCGCCGCTGACATTACCTTGGTGCTTACACCAGAGGCATCTCTGCCAGGAGCCAGCTTCTTTTTTCCCCATCAGGCCATTTCCATGGTGTTGGGTTGCCAGGCTCAAGGGACACTCTAGGACCTTTCATTACCTAGTTGGATTAGACTGTTAAAAGTGGAGATGAAGGACTGGCAAGATAGCTCAGCGGTCTAAAGCGCCTGCTTTGGCAAGCGTAGGCAAGCTCTCGGACCGCGGTTCCATCCCCAGCGCTACATGCCACGCCAGCCCCTCCCCCAGGGCGGGCTGAGCTGACACCCCCCCCCCCCGCGCAAGAAAAGAGTCCGTGATATGTAGCGAGACACTGTAATAAATAAATAAATAAAAGTGGAGATGAGGCTGCCCTATTGTTCTTGTCCTTGTCACACAGTAGGGCCGGAGCAGGGCCCACGCTCACGAGGGGCCTCTCCAGAATGGGCCAGGTGCCTGGCTTCCCAGCCACCTGCTCCTGGCATCCAGAGCCACCTGCTGGCTCCACCTTTGGGCCTGGCTGGCCTCCTAGGCTCCTGAGCAGCCCAACTTAGCAAGGCGAACAGCTCGCTGGCCCCCTCTCCTGCTCTATTTCCACACACCAAGACCTCAGATTCCAAGCCGGGCGTGATGGCGCAGGCCTGTAATCCCAGCACTCGGGAGGCTGAGGCAGGAGGATTGTTGTGAGTTCGAGACCAGCCTGAGCTACAAAGTGAGCTTAAGGCCAGCCTGAACTGCATAGTGAGACCCTGTCTCAAAAAGACAAAAAAAAAAAAAAAAAAAAAAAAGACCTCAGATTCCAGACAGCTCTCTGCAGGGAAAGGCGTCTTCTCTGCTTCTCTGCTGACAGACTGCTGGCCTCACCCTTCCATGGCATGGGGAGTTATGAGCAGTAGAGACCAGTTGGTTGTCTTTAATTTTTATTAGCACAGTACATATTTGCATAGAGTTGGTACATAGACATAGTGCATCTTAATTTCTTTTTCATCTTCCCTCCATCTCTTCAGTGGAGAAAGACCTTGCTATTATCCATCTTCTGCTTTTATACTTAGGTTTCTCATATAAGAGAAAACGTGATATTTAAACTTTTATATCTGATTGTTTTTTCATTTAGTAGTATGGTGTCAAGATGAATCCATTTTCCTACAAATGTCTGCAGTTTAGCCTTCTTTACAGCAAAGTAGTACTCCATTGTGTATAAATACCAGTTTCATTATCTGTTAATCTGTTGATAGACATATAGGCTGCTTCTGGCTGCTGCTTTTTTTTTTTTTTTTTTTTTTTTTTTTTTTTTTTTTTTTTTTTTTTTTTTTTTTTTTTTTTTTTTTTTTTTTTTTTTTTTTTTTTT
>PVKA01040515.1:0-18703 GCA_004027165.1 Ctenomys sociabilis | reverse complement strand
CACACACATCATGATTTTTTCTTTCTACAACCCTTCCTTTGTCTACACCTGTCAAAAGTGGGCACTCCATTGACATTCAACTACCTTAGGTGCTTGAACTCGACACCACAATCCAACACAGTCCAGCATTCTGCAACCATAGGGAGTTATTCAAGGAAATTGTCGACCATATCCATTTACAGCTCAGCTTAATATTATGGGCTCACGATGTATACTTCATTTTTATACTTTTATACTTTTCTGCTGAATGGTTAAGACCTAGGTAGATCAAAACTTATATACCAACACATGAACTTTATATTTCCTATGTGGTCATTGAAGTCTTCTCAGGGTTTATCTTGTAGTCCTGTACATTATTCTGCAGTTCCTTTGTCTGTGTCATCCATGTGGATGAGTCACGGCCAATGCTTGACCAGATTGCTCTCTGTGAGAGCCTGAGAGAAAGTTTTCTCTTCATGTGACTCCCCAGGCACACTATAGAACTTCAATCTCTTTCCTCTGTGGCTCCACGATCCCCTTGCTCAGAAAATTTGAGCTCACCTGAGTCTCATGATATTGCAGTAAGTTCTGTTGCACAATAGTACCTCTCTGGACCTTAAGGGAAAAGTTATTGGCACTGTCACAGGGAGCTGCTCCCCTTGCCCTTTCATAGACTGCTTCTAATTGTTGCTGTTATTGTCAAGGTTACTGTTCTTTTGACTTCCTTTGTCCTAATTTGACCAGGCCTCTTAGGTTCAGATGTGACTGTGGTATCCTTCGTCTACACATTGTATTTGGGTTTAGTTTTCCATCTTTTGCTCATGTATCATCCAGAGTACATGTGTGTGATGAAAGAGAGAAGAGATATAAAAGTGAGTCTTCTCTACTCATTCAGACATACAGATTTTATGAAAAGCAATATAACATCAATAAGCAACTGCACTTCCTCCTTTTGTGACACTAGATTGAGTGTTAAGTGGCACTGAATATGCCAGATTTAATGATGTGACCATGTAAATTAATAATCTTTTTAATGTGAAATTTTCATTTCCTTCAAATATTGCAAAAATTTCATTCTGGAAGTAGCTAATTTCTTATATGAACATACACCATGGATTATTAGTTTCTACTATCAAACTCCAAGTGAAGACAGGCCTGGTGTCTGTATTTTCAGGGCTCTGGAGGAGAGGGAGGATAAGTATGAAGCCAGTCTGAGCTATGTTACTACAACCTATCTCAAAGCGAAACAAAATAAAATGGAAAACCAAAACATGATACCACAAAATTAGAAGTCCAAGTGAGTTCCTTCTATGGCAATATAATGCCAACATTTTTAGATCCACTTGTTATTTTAATTTTAATATACAAAACTGTGCTGGATATTTGAATGAAATTGAATCCATTTTACTATTTTTAGAAAACTAGTTGGTTTCTTTCTTGACACTTAGAAATATTAAAATACTAGACATTTATGAAAAGATGGTCAAGCTTCACATCCAAAGCTAACTTACGATGTTCTGGTAGATATTCCTAATTAAGGGCTCTATCTGCCCACATTGCTCCATGGCTCCTTTGCTTACAAGTGAGACTCCCATATTCAATAATGAGATAAAGTCTGTTTAGTGTTAAATTTCTCTGATTCTCAAAATTATTTAAACAATATTTTTTCTTCAGTCAGATACCTCCAGCTTACTTAAAATGTTTCAACTGAATCTCTCATTGATTATTAATAGGAAAACTTTGGTAGTGGCAACTTTTCATTCCAATGCTTTGCTTTCTTCCCTTGGGTATTTTTCTTGAATTTTATTTATTTTTATTTTTTTATTTTTATTTTATTGAAGTACAAATACCAATGAGACAGTTTTAAGATAACTTGACAAGATGGATTTGATAAATTAATACATTGCAAACTGTTTTCATAATGTTTTGGTATCATAGAAGGTACATACATGATATTATACTTACAGACATTATTATAGCAGATGTCTCTAATCAGTGAATTGAGAGTGTAACTTTCTACTTATCTTACTGTTTATAGCTGAATTATATCACAGATTCAATAATTAATACTTTCTACCTTGTTATTTTCCTAGTGGTTGTCCACAGTACGAGAAGCCGACGTAATATTCTATCTAACCACCATTAGTGCAAATCTTGCCTCTCATAGAATTATGTAGAAGCACGGTGTATCTATCCCAACTGTACTGTCTATACACACACATCATGATTCTTCCTTTCTATACCCCTTCCTTTGTCTATACCTGTCAAAGATTGGCACTCCATTGTCACTGAACTACCTTAAGTGCCTGAACTCAACAACACAGTCCAACAGAGTCCAGCATTCCACAACAATAGTGAGTTATCCGAAGAAGTTGTTGACCATAGCCATTTACAGCTCAACTTATTATTATGGCCCCATGGTGCATACTTCATTTTAATACTTTTCTGCTGGATGCAAAAATACTCAACAAAATCCTGGCAAATACAGCAAAACATCAAGAAGATCATACACCATGATCAGGTAGGATTCATCGCAGGGATGCAAGAATGGTTCAATATGCAAAAATCTATAAACATAATACACTATATTAATAGACTGAAAAAAAATTTAAAAAAATAGACTGAAATCTAAAAATCACATGATCATCTCAATTGATGCAGAGAAAGCTTTTGACAGAGTCCAACACTCATTCATGTTCAAGGTCCTACAGAAAATTGGAATAGATGGACTCTATCTTAACTTGATAAAAGCCATCTATGACAACCCAAAAGCTCATATAATCCTAAATGGGGAAAAACTGAAATCTTTTACTCTTAAATCAGGTATGAGACAAGGATGTCCTCCATCGCCCCTCCTATTCAATATAGTTTTGGAATCCTTAGCAACACCCATTAGAAAAGAGGGAGAAATAAAGGGAATAAGAATAGGTAAAGAAGAAGTTTAATTATCACTATTTGCAGATGACATGATACTTTACTTGGAAGACCCCAAAAATTCCACCAAGAAACTACTAGAACTGATATGGAAATTCAGTAGCATAGCAGGACACAAAATCAATACTCAAAAGGCAATAGCATTCCTCTACACAGATAACAAGCACACTGAAAGGGAAAAAATAGAATACAATAGCACCGCAGAAAATGAAATGCCTTGGGATTCACTTAACCAAGGAAGTCAAAGATCTTTTCATGGAAAATTACAACACCTTAAGAAAAGAGATTATAGAGGATCTCAGAAAATGGAAAGATATTCCATGCTCCTGGATAGGAAAAACCAACATCGTGAAGATGGCCATACTCCCAAAATTTCTGTACAGATTTAATGCAATCCCTATCAAACTGCCACCAACATACCTCCCAGACATAGAGAAATCATTCCTAAAATTTATTTGGAACCACAAATGACCTAGAATAGCAAAGGCAATCTTGGCCAATAAAGACAAGGCAGGAGGCATCACAATTCCTGACTTGAAATTATACTACAAAGCCTCTGTGATAAAATCAACATGGTATTGGTACCAAAATAGACCTGAGGCTCAATGGAATAGATTAGAAGGTGCAGAAGCACCTATGAAAACACTCAGCCATCTGACCTTTGAGAAAAGGGCCAATCATACTTAGTGGAAGAAGGATAGCCTCTTTAACAAATGATGCTGGAAAACATGGCTTTCTACATGCTGAAAACTAAAACTTGACCCAGCTCTATCACCATGCACTAAGCTACAGTCAAAATGGATTAAAGATCTAAACATGAAAACAGAAACACTCAATCTCCTGGAAGAGAAAGAGGAGGAACTCTTGAAGACATAGGAGTAGGTAAAGACTTCATGAACAAACATATATTCGCACGGGAAGCACTTGAAAGAATCAACAACTAGGATCAACTCTTCTTAAGGAGCTTCTGCATGTCAAAAGAAATTGTCAACAGAGTGAGAAGACAACCCACAAATTTTGAAAAAATCCTAACTAATAAGCAATGAGATAGAGGCCTGCTGTCTAGAATATATGAAGAACTAAGATATAACTGGGCCCTCAAATTTAAAGACCCAATTCAGAAATGGGCATCTGAGATGAATACACACTTCTCAGAGGATAAAATTAAAGAAGCAAATAAATATATGAAAAAATGCTCCACATTGCTAGTCATCCGTGAAATGCAAATAAAAACAACACTGAGATACCATCTCACTCCAGAAAGAATGGCTATCATAAGGAAATCAACCAACAACAAATGTTGGAGAGGTTGTGGGGAAAAGGGAACACTTCTTCACTGTTGGTGGGAATGTAGATTGGTACAACCATTGTGGAGGTCAGTGTGGAGACTCCTCAAAAGAGTAGGGCTAGAAATCCCATTCAAGCCGGCTGTCCCTCTACTGGCAATTTTCCCAAAGGAACTGAAAACATTGTATCATAGTGATATATGTGTACCTATGTTTATAGCAGCACAATTTGTGATAGCAAAATCTTGGAAACAACCAAGATATCCATAACATGAGGAATGGTTGAAAAAGATGTGGTATTTCTATATAATGGAGTATTACTCAGCTATTAAGAATGATAAGCTTGAAGAATTTATACTGAAGTGGATGCCACTTGAACATATACTCATAAGTGAAATAAATGAGACACACATGTGTAAATATCGTATAGTCTCCCTAGTATAAGAAGCGAAAAGCAGAAATACAAAAGGAAACGTACAACTACTAAAAACCATTGAGTCAGATAAGGCAAAGTGAATGGCATATGCTGCAGGATACTATTCAGCTTTTCTTCTGGATGGTTAACAAACTAAGTTCCCTTGGGTATTTTTCTTATCTAATTTAATGCTAATATCACTTTTATTCCCTGGCTCCTATTTTATGATTTTTTGGTTGTGGCAGACATACTGTCTTTTCTTGGTATATCATTCTGCATATTCTGCATATACCATGAATTAATTACATGATAATTAATTCTTTCAGTAATGAAAATGAAATCATTCATAATAATGTAGCTAGAGGAGTTGCAGCAAATGTAGTAACTGTTAAATGCCCACTGACTGTCAAGGTCTTCTAAACACTCTAGGAAATACAAGTATTTAAGGCATGATTCCTTTATCAGAATAAATATATAACATTGCAAGTAAAAGGTATCATAAGCTATAAATAAACAGTAGATATCAACTGCTGTTCATACTTGTGTATGCATGGTACTTAGCGTACTGTACTATTGTGAATAAAATGTAAGAATAAATCATACCCTATGCAAACTTTATAGTCAACTCCACAGTGTATGTACAGCTGTGTGGGTGTGAGCCCTAGAGGGAAGTGGTTAGCCAGACCACTCACTGATGTTCAGGTATATTCTAATGGCCTGGCCACCATCCATAAAGGTCACTTTGTGCTTGCAGGATGCTTCCAAAAAGCCCATAAGCTGCATTTACTTAAAGCCATGATAATGAACAATATGGGAGACTAGTGGTGCTCTTCTTTCACACATCACTAGCTCCTTTGAATTTGAACATTGCCAGTAGAATCTTATATGTTTCCTACCTACCATAATATTGGAGAGCAGCTTGAAGAGCACCATTAAGATAAATTTCATTGAAAAGTAATTCAGCAACTATCATCTGTCATGAACCAGTGGCTATCCTCTGATTACATGTCTATCCTCCCAGCTTTTTTGTGTGTGTGGAACCAGAGATTGAACTGAGACCCTTGCACTTGCCAGGGAAGTATTTATTCTACTGAGCCATTTCCCAGACCCTCCTCCCAGCTCTTAACTATGCTTTGACTTTTTAATAACTTGTAACACATAACTGAGTGTTACGTGATATATGAGTCTCCTTTGTATATAAAGCTTATGGTTTCTTTCCATATAAAACTCTAATTAAGACATAGAGCCTCATATACTATTTTAAGTCAATTTGAAGCTATAGTTTCTGGAGAAAAATATTGGATGTCTAAGAAATCTCTTTGTGATTTGGACTAAGGCATGCATTTGCATAACACCTTTATTCTGAGGAGGTCAAGGTATTTCATATTCATTGTCTCATTTCCACCCAAAGTCGATCTCCACAGTAGTTGCTGAAACCCACAGAAGTAAAATTTCTTTCCCTGGGTTAAACAGATAGGAAGAATAAAACTTTCCCACACCTGCCTTTACTTCACAGTGTTTTCTCACAGATAGTCCCATTTTCTCTGAAAAGAACTCAGCCAGCAGGTTCACCATCCGCTCTTACCAGGCACTATTTGGCTATTTGGAGTAAATCAATAAAAACAGGAAAACGAAGCAAAAGTATTCATTTGTCTTCTCCTACATTAGTGAACATATTAAGGAGAAAAGAGGTGTGGAAGAGACAATGGCAAGTACTATACATTTATAATATAAAACATTTTGGTGAAAATAATCGCAATGGGTAAAGTAGTACAGAAGAAGCTGGATGGTATGGTGTCAATATGTAAATAGATTAAACCAATTGAAAAATTAAATTTATGCATATGAAAAGCAATATTAAAAAACTGTAAGAGTAGAGCACACATACTAAACTGATAGTTTATTGTAAACGTGCATGTTTTGATCAATTTAATTTGCTTAAAAGAACTCACTCAATAAAGTTTGTTCAGTGTCTCATTTAATATAAAAATTTTCTGATGAGCTATGTTTGTCCAACTCAAAAAACAAAACTTTAGAATTCTAGGTGTCTTCCTGGAAGAGACAGAGACCTTGTATTACGGTAGTATGCATTTCCGTGTTTATAGCAGCCCAATTCATAATAGCAAAATCTTGGAAGCAGCCTAACTATCCATAAATAGGTAATGGACAAGAAAAAACAGTATTTACACACAGTGAAATACTACTCTGTAATAAAGAAGCATGAACTCAAGTCATTTGTTAAGAACGCAAATGGCCCTTGAGACCATGTTGTTTAGTGAGCTGAGTCAGACAAGCTTATATAGTGCATGGTTGGTTGTATATAAGAAAGTCTAAGTGTAAATGAAAAGCAAAGAGATAATAGGAAGTAGGAAAGTAGATCTTCCTCAAGGGGCAAGGGAGGGCTTAGGTGTGAGTGGGATGGGGTTCCCAAAAGAAAAGAAATTAAGATGTTATTAGGAAGGTTTACCTAATACCTAACAATGTGATATCCTGGCACAGAAACACACTCATGAAATTTTTTTCACCAATTTATGAATCTTTGCATATTTGAGTGGAAAACTTATTCATTAACATAATTCAGTAAATATTTATTGATCATTATCCTGTATAATGTGCAGTTCTGGTGGTTTTGAATACAGCGGCAGATAGCATGCAGAGTCACTGTTAAGCTGTTCAGACTAGGAGACATGATATGCTGGTTATCTGTTGATGTATATAAAAAAAAAAAAAACGCCTCTAGGTACAGCTGCTTAAAACATTTTCTTATCTGTTGTGTTCCTGTGGTTGACAAAACTTAGCTGAGGGTGTTCATGCTTCTGATACTGCCAGGTGCTGCAGTCCTCCAAGGGGTACTTGGCCAGGACAGCCATGGGCGGGTCCTTTGATGCCTGCTACCTTGCTGGAGAAGGCTAGAAGGCTCGTGTCAATATGTATCTTGGCTCGCTCGGACCACTTAGCCTTTTTCTTTCCATGTATCAGGGCCTTTTCTTTGCCAAATCACATAGTCTCTGCACATACTTTTCCAGCCCATAGTAAAATGGTAGCCTAAGGATCTTAAAGAATGCAAAAGGAGAAACTCTGTCATTCTTAAGAGTTCATTCTAAGACACATGCAAGGTCATTTTTTTCTATAATGTACTGGATAGAGGAAGTACAATACCAGACTCAGGAAATGTATCACACAAGGGGAAAGTTGTGGGATGCCCAGATAGTCTAGGGCCATGTATTATGCTCCCTCTTGTAAGAGTTGAAGAAAAGCAGTACAAAATAAAGCACTGGTATTTCAATGAAATAAAGCCAGTACTCTTTCTCAAAGAGATGCTATGAATATTAAATTATATAAAGTATCTTATCTACATTTATGAATACATATTTACAGATATGCGCATGTACACTGGCCTATACAAAAGTGTGTCGTAAGCATAGTAGGAGATTTCTAATGCTTATTTTGCCGTCATGAAGGGGCTGAAGTTTAATCAAATGCCACCGGAAACCAGTGAAAGATGGGGTCTGCATTTGACAGGAGTATCTTTGCGCAGAACCCAGGGTGAAACAGAAAGTCAGATGCTGAAACCATGACTAGGTCCAGGTGGAACACATGAAAGGCAGAGATCCTGAGGGTAGAGCTTAGGCAGAGGGGAAGCTGTAAGTCAAACACACATTCTTTTAGTTTTTTTCAAAACTCAATATAGTCCATTAATTTACTATATTATTGGGATATACACAGCCAGACTGTTGAGAGTCACTGATATTCCACACATTGTGATAGAAACTGTGACAGATACAAATTTTGTATTCACAAACTTCATATTCTAGTTTTGAAGACCGTGGTGTTGATGATAATCGCGTTATAGTGCTTGCTACATTTAGGCACTATATCAAGGAGTGTTACTTTATCCATATAATCTTGAAGGATTTCCTGTGTAAGTTAGTTGAGATTCAAAAGCAAGAGGGAGACGCTGATATGGACTTTGTCTACTAGAAGAAAGTAGGGCCAAATAGAAAGAAAAGGGGGAAGAGAGCAGTGGAGAGACTCCACCCATTGCAACCTGGGAAGGCGAGTGGACCTGCTGCCGGGGAGGTGCTCAATAAGGCAGAGTAGTTTTGCTGGGCATAGAGCTTCGCATAAGAGAAAACAGATGAGAGAGATGCCAGTTATAAGTAAATAACTAAAAAAATTTCAAAATCTGAGAAATCGATAGGCACAGACATCATCTACAGTTTCTAAAATTGTGCTCTGTGCTTTTTACATGCTTGGAGCTCAGAATTTTAAAGATAAAAGTGATCAAAGCTGATAATAACTAGCACTGTATGGCAATTGATACTATGAGTAGTATTGTATATCTCCAAAGTGATAAGCAATTAGAGATGGGACACAGAAGACACACTTCTCTCTCTTTTTATTTCTTTTCTTTTCTTTCTTTTTTCTTTCTTTTTTTGTTTTTTTTTTTTGCATTTTTTAGGGAGGGAACTACAGGGTGTTCAGGGTCTCATTACTAGATCACACTCATAGTGATCCACCTGTTTACAGCCTGCCAAGAGCTAGGTTTTAGGTGTGCGCCACCACGCCCAGTGTTTTTTTTTTTTTTTAATTAATTTCATTGAGAAACAAATAGCAATCGTACAGCTTCAAAACAGGTTAGTGGGACAGTTACAATAATTAATACATTATATATTGTTGTATTTGTAGTAGTTATTCATAGTATACGATGCAGACATGTTATCCTGTCCAAACACTATTAGTACAAAGTTTTCTTCTTATTGAATTAAGAGAAAGTAGCTGTGTATCTATCTTAACTATTTTGTATACACAGATACAAAATGGTCCTTCATTTGTATCCCCTTTTTTGGCTTAGTTTTGTCAGAGATGGATATTCCATTGCCATTTAAATATTGTAGGTGTGTGAATTCAAAAAAATAATCCAATACAGTTCAGCAATCCATAATAGTAGTTGGTTATCCATAGGACTGGTAATGTCAGAAGTTGTTGACTTGAATCTTTTATAGCTTAATATGGCTTTACTTTTTATACCTCATTTTTATACTTCTCTGTTGGATGGTTAAGTCACGCCAGTCTTATTGCATCTCAGTGTCCCTAGGAGTGAGGCCAGCATGGCAGGCCCGGGGATCAAAATCCTGGCCCCTGTGCCGGCTTGCAGGTGCTTTAATCCACTGAGCTATTTGGCCGGCCCTAAGACAGACTTCTTATCTTCATAAAATTTTCAACTGTGATATCCTCTGTAAAGTACTTATTGGCCATCTAATGTAGTTAATCATATGTTAATTTATATTTAACAAATTATTGTGCATATAGTATAGCCAATGATTTTAGCAAGTGTTGCCTGTCATCATTATTAATATATGTGCTGCTGAAGTGAGCACATTGTTACTGATATTAATTAAGACAACTTGATCTCTATATATGGAGTAAGATCAGATGCTACCAATGAGTAATTCATCCACAAGCATGAAATTTTGTCCTATTTTCATTCTGGAAAACAGATTTGATTGGTGAAATCAGGACATTAACTCACACGCAAGATAAAAAGACTTTTTGACTTCATCTAGTTTTAAGTATGGAATCCCAATCTAAACAAAAATAAATTAATAGCTTTCTTGCACACCAGGTGAAAAAACTTATGTGAAATCAGGTATGACGAGGAATCTGCATTTGGAGCAAGATGGGATGGATGCACAAAAACACATGTACACAAAGTGGATAGATTTTGTGAAACCTGTGCATTAATCTAAAACTAAGCTCCAGATTAGTTTCATCATTGCCTGATTTCTAAGCCTCTCAGCAAGGCCTATCAGTGTTTGCAAAATTCTCCAGGTCAGAGATGGGTATTCCATTGCCATTTAAATATTGTAGGTGTGTGAATTCAACAAAATAATCCAATATAGTTCAGCAATCCATAATGGTAGTTGGTTATCCATAGGACTGGTAATGTCAGAACTTACTCCTATGCCTAAAGTTAAATCAGTGCCAAATCTTGAATGGAAGACAATATTACTAACTATCACGTCCTTCTCACTACTTCCCACTAGCATCTTTCATCTTAAAATGCCCCTCAAAATATTACTAAAATTAGACATGTGAACATGATGTCAGCAAGACCATAGATAAAGAAGTCATAGGCCTCAATTTTCCCTGCAGACCCCAAATTAGCATGAGGTGAAGTAGATCTGCTTTTTAAGAACTCTAAAGACTGGTTTTGAAGTGGTTACACCAAGATCAATACA
The DNA here is from genome assembly GCA_004027165.1 of Ctenomys sociabilis. Classification (NCBI taxonomy): domain Eukaryota; kingdom Metazoa; phylum Chordata; class Mammalia; order Rodentia; family Ctenomyidae; genus Ctenomys; species Ctenomys sociabilis. The sequence continues at coordinate 7,847 of PVKA01040515.1, read as the reverse complement.
AACCAAGGAGTCTTAGAAAAACTGCAGATTCCTTTCCCATCTCCACAAAGTCTGTTTTCAATAATCTGTCTTTTATTTTGTATTTAAATTCTTTATATTTGGGGTTTCCCATGGAATAGAACCCCTGCTATGTTTAACCTCATTTTGTCTGATTCATTTCACTTAGAACTGTACCCTTAAGGTGCACCTATTTTCCTACCAATCACTCAAGTTCATCCCTGTTTATGACTGAGTAGTACTCTATTTTACATATACTACTTTTTCTTTATCCATTAATCTGCTAGTGGGCCTATAGGCAACTTACAAGATTTTGCCATTTTAACTATGCTACTCCAATGCAGATATTCATGTGCCACTGTAATATAATATTTTCAAATCTTTCAGGAAGATAAAAAGCAACAAGATACCTGTGTCCATGGAATTTCTATTATTAGTTTAAGAATTCTTTGAATGGATTTTTATACTGGTTGTACTAGTCTACATTCCCATCAACAGTGTAGAGGCTTCTTTTTTCTTTTCAACCTTCCCAGCATTTGTTGCTTCTGGCATCATGAGTGAAATTCTATCTTACAGTGGAAAAGATGACTCTCAGCAGGGCCTGAGCATTCTGTACGTCCACAGCCCCTTAACTCCTTGTTGCTGCGTAATACATTCAGGAAGAAAGCTGTGATACTGGGGCTTCTCCCTCATGAGAGACCAAGGAGTAGACCATGTGTCTCCTGGTCTAATCTGTGTAGGGGAAACCTGAGATGTTTGTTTCTGTTCCACCCTGTGCAAAGAATGACTGAGAATTTTGCTATAGTTTGAAAACTACTGAAAATCAGAGGCAAGTTTCATGCCGGTAGAGCAGCAAAAGTGTAGAATTGCATAAATACTGCACCTCCACAGATACACTGGAGGGGCAGCAGGAGGTCGTGGGCTCCTGAGAAGAAATTAACAAGTCTTTTGAAGATTTAAGTCCAGGAAACACAACCCCAGAGTGTACACATATACACATAGAAAAGAGTCAAGGAGTACAAAACTGTAAAGCTCCGCTGGTTGGTGAAGGTCATTTCTTGTATGCAGCGAGTTGACAATGCCTGAGAAAGTTACATTTTTTTTTACAAGAGCTCAGATTTTTACAACAGCAACAAAAAATCACAAAACATAAAAAGAGAGGGAAACACGTCTCAGATAAATGATCAAAAGAAAATTCCTAACACAGACCCTAAAGAAATGTACAACCTTGAACTTCCTGATTAACATTCAAAATAATTGCATGAAAGACATTAAATGAGTTCAAAGATAATGTGGGAGAAAAAGAAAAATTGAAAGCAATGCATGAACAAAAAGAGATTATAATGAAAAGTTAGAAATTGTAAGGAAGAACTAAAGAGAAATTCTCGCACCAAAAAATGCAATGACTTAATTGAAAAAAAATTCACTAAAGACAATGATACACTTGAGCCTAAAGAAAAAAACAAAAGCAAACAAAAAAGGGGATATAAATGTATACAAAGTAGCATAAATGTATACAGCTACTTTTTCTTAGTTCAATGAAAAGAAGGTTTTGAACTAATAGTGTTTAGATATCATGTCTGCATCTTGTACTGGGAATAATTACTACAAAGACAACAATATGCAGTGTATTAATTATTGTAACTGTACTACCACCCTGTTTTGAAACTATCTTATTGTTACTTCTCTCAATAAAATTATTAAAATTAAAAAACAAGAAACAAAAGCATAGGTAAACTTAAAGACTGAAGAAAAATGATGGTGGAAGGAAAGGAGGAAGGAAGAGCTGAGGCTTGCCACGTACATGCAGGGTATGCATTCCGTACAATCATCGTCGGAATGATGTAATAGTTACATACTGAAAACATGTGCTAAATGTTGTGGGTTTTTTTTTTGTTTGTTTTAAGATGGGTTAATTGAAATTATTGAGTGAAAATATGAAAAGGGTAAAAGATGTTAGGAGAGCCTAAGGAACTTGCAGAACAACATTAACCAAGCCTATGTACAAGTTGCTAGGATTTTAGAAGTAAAAGGGATAAAGTAGTATCAAGTTTATTTAAAGAAATAATGGCCGCAATGTTTCCTAATCTGAGGAAAGAAACAGGTATTCAGGTTCATGGAATTCAATCAACTCTAGCGTGCATCCAGAGGTATTTGGAACAAGAGAAGTTATAATCAAATTACTGAAGTACAAAGGCAAAACCTTGAGAACAGTTTCAAAAGCAGGACATCCTGTGGGTGATAATTTTACAGTGTTAACAAAGGATTTTTCAGCAGAAATGTTGCAAGTGAAAGACAATGGGATGGTGTATTCAAAATACTGAAATTTAAAAAGCTATTAATCAAGAACACTCAGAAAGCTGTCAAGTTTGAGAAGGAATTAAGATTTTTTTTCTGAGAAGTAGGGCTGCTTTATACAACATGCCAAAGGAGTCCTTCAAGTTGAAATTAAGAGACATGAGAAAGAAACATGAAGCCAACTAAAAGTAAAGTTCTTCAGTAAAAGTAAACACCTGGGCAGGTGTCCTTGATTTTGTCATTTTGGTTACAAATTTAAATTTCAATCTTGTATGGAATTAAAATGACAAAAACAAAAATACAAATGTCATACATATACATTATAAAAATATATTTTAGGACTGAAGTAACACAAATTTGGGGATGTAAGAAGTAGAACTTTGGTGTGCTTGAATCTGTTAACAGTTAAAATACAATGTTATAACTTGAAGGTGTTTCATACAATTGATAGGTTTTCCCAGAGGCACAGTGTTGGTGATGGAAGTGGCAGAAGTGCCACAGAGAAGCAGAAATAAAGAGGGGAACCTTTAATAACTCCGAAGACACGGGGAGGTTGGAGGGCAGGGAGACGGGAAGAGCCTCTGACTAGAGACTGACAGAGAGACTTCATGGGATTTGGCTAGGAGTGGAGTTTGAGGGGAAGGCTCAGTGACACTGAGGAGCTGACTTGGGGCTCCCTTGTGGGCTTGGGAAAGTTAAGAGGAAGTTGTATCCAGGGCTGGAGTGGGGAAAGAGGAGGAAATGGTCATTGGGAAGATGAACTGCTGTTTTGGGGACTCAGCCATGTTGGATCAGCCATGACAATGTAGCATTTGGCTCAGAGCCTATCTATTACTACAATAGGACCTGTGAAGAAAGTGTCCACAATATTAAGAAAATGTAAATAAAGTATGGAATTATAAAAATACTAATGAAAGGCAGAGAGACACTAAAGGAGAAAGAAAGAGTTCCAATAGATCAAAAATAATGAACAAGTTGGAAATAGTACAACTTTCCCTACATTGTTGCTTTAAATGTTCGTAATTAGATTGCCCACCCAAAAGATAAACAGGCAGAACAAAGAAAGCTACAGTGATTAGAGAAAAAAAAAACATGATATTGACAAAAAAAAAATAGAAATAGATGTGGATCAATGGAACATGATATAGGATGTAGAAACCACTCTGAACACACTGAGCTAACATCTTTGACAAAAGGATCAAACACTTTGGTTGGAGGAAAGATAGCCTCTTTAAAAAATGGTACTGGGTATACTGGCTCTACTCATGCCAAAGGTAAACCCCAGAGCCATATTTCTTATCATAACTAAACTAAAATCAAAATAAATTAAAGGTATCAGGATCATACCAGAAAGTATCTATTGTAAGAAAATATTGGTAAGACTCTTGAAGACAGGCATAGGCAAAGGTTTCTGAACAGAACTGCAATGCACAAGAAATAATAATAACAATCAATGAATAGGATCATATCAAGTTAAAAAGCTTCTGCACAACAAAGGAAACCACAAATAGAGGGAAGAGACAATCCACAATATTGAAAAAGTTGCCAGCTCTTTATCAGACCCAGGACTAATATCTAAGATATATTAAAACCTCAGAAATAGACCCTCAACCTTAGCCATTTAAAAAGAGCACTATAAAATGAATAGATACTTATCAGATAGCCATACTTACAAATGGCTAAGAAATATATGGAAAAAAAGTTTGTTATTAGTCATTCAAGAAATGGAAAAGCAAAAAGACTGAGGCTCCATCTTAATTCCAGAAGAATGGCTACCATCAAGAAATGAATGCAGGAGAGGGTTTGAGGGAAGAATAACCCTTCTTTGTTGGTGGAAGTGTAGACTGACACAACCATGATGGGATAAGTATGGGGATTCTTCACAATACTAAAAAACAGAGATTCCATTTGAGCCAGCTATTCCCTTTCCTGGTATCTTCCCCCAAATGTTAACATCGTATTACAAAGATACATGTTTATTTTTATAACAGCACAACTCATAATTCCTAACTCTTGGAAATAGCCTAAATGTTCATGAACAGATGAATGGAGGAAGAAAATGTGGCATTTATATACAACAAAGTACAACTGTGCTATAGTGAAGGACAAAACTGAATCATTTGTAGGGAAACGGATGCACCTTGAAAATGTCGTTAAGTAAATAAATCATATACACAAGGCTAAATAGCACAATGTCAGTCTTATATGAGAACCCTAATGTATAAATACAATGAAAAATAAGAAACAGACAGTAGAAAATAGGGAAATGCATTTCTGACTATGGGAAGGGAAGTGAAAGATGGGGCAGGAGACAGAAAAGTAATCAATAAGAATGAGAGGATTATGAAGTTCTACATACATGCATCAAATTTCTGCAAGGAATATGACCATCAGGTGCAGAAATGCATGTGCAAATATATCTGAATGAATGCCAGGGTCTATGGGATGCAAGGAGGGGAGGGAGGGTGAGAAGGGCTTTAGAAAAAAGAGTTGAGAAGCAATGCCCATTATGCATACCAGCCGAATGAACAACAAACATGCACCAATAAAAGTTTTCTAGAAGGTGTAGATGACTAAATAAACTACAAGACAAGCTCAAGATACATTCTATCTTCAAGATACACACATTGGTGTAAGGACTCACCTGACTGGTTGTCAAAAAATGGAAAGAGATGTTTCATGCAATGGAAGATGAAAGAGAGCAGGCATAACTGTATGAAAACCAGAAAAACTAGGCTTTAAGAATAACACTGTTACAAAGGACACTGTATAATAGAAGGGCCAATTTACCAAGAAGATAAAACAGTTATATATATTTATTCAGTCAATATCAGCAATTTCAAATATTTGAAGCAAATATGAACAGAAATGAAGGGTGAAGCAGCCAGCCAGAGAATCATAATAGGATCCCTCGGTATCTGCCTTCCTTCAGTGGAGAGGGCAGCCACGGGGGGATCAGTGACAATTAGAACTGCATGTGACTGGACACAGCCGGGTGTCGCAGGCACATGCAGAATGCTCCAGCCGTCCTCCCGGCGTGTGTGTGCAGCACTCTTCAGAAGCTGGGTTAGGCTACAAAACTAAGTACTCAACATTTGAAAATAGTCATCTGATCCAGCCAAGAACTGTCTAACGCTACCAAAAATCAAGTAAGTTTTCACTACCTAAAATGACCCTTTCATCCTACTCATTAATATGATTAAAATACAAGTTTGCCTCCGTGTTGCAGTGCACTTGATTATGATTGTTCAGCAAAATCCAGAGTAAGTCGTCAGAGAGAATCAATTGGCTCTCTGCAATATGGAATATGGTGTTATGTATTCTATTATGATTTGCAAATTATGTTTTGATCAGTGAAACTCATAATATTGTGCCCCACTTTTTTGAGAACAGCTACAAAATACTTATTAGCACAACACTGATATTTCCTTTTCCTGTTTGTTACATGTTTCTACAATTTTTCATGTACTTAATGATTCAGTCCAAATACTATTATATATTAATATATATTATGTTATTATTTCAATTATTGTGGTATATTTTAACAATCCTACATACCAATCTTTCTGATATCATCTATAAAATCTATCTGCTAAATCCCTGTTTTAATTATCCAATATATTAAATTGTTTGATTAAAATATTTTATTTATTTATTTATTTATTTATATGGTATAGGGTCTGGCTATGTAGCTCAGACTCATAGTGCTCTTCTTGTCTCAGCCTCACCAGGGTTGGGATTACAGGCGTGCACCACCATTCATGGTTTCAGTTGCCAGCTGGGCGAGGGGCCAGAACAGGACAGGGCCAGCACAACATGTAGTATCGGGGATTGAACTCAGGTCCTTGAGCTTGCCAGGCCACAGAGCTATCTCTCTAGCCCCTAATATATCAAATTCTTGACTGTCCACTTGATTCCCCTTTCTAGATTCTAGTTCTGTTGAAACCACTCCTCTTTTCATCTATTCACACAAACATGATAATTACATACTTTTTAAGTTCATTTCTAATAACTAACACCTGAGCTAACTAAATGAGTTACCTTTCTGTTGCTTGTTTTTCTATAATCTGTTTTTTAATCATGAACCCATTTCTTGATATGCTTTGAAAATTTTAAGTTTGAATTCTAGAATTGGGAATAAAGAATAGTAGTTCCTGGAAAGATTCGTGGCTCTAAGAGTTTCCCTTATAGGCCATGCTCTGGATCAAATCTAGTCCTGACCTAACTTGTTGCTGGGCATTCCCACGATGGTCTTCTCTCCTCATCTGTTTTTCTTCTCTTTGTGGGTTGATCATAGTGAGGTTCCTGAGGAAAGCCTACACTACTTACAAAGGCCCTTCCTCACTAAAGTTTCTCAGTTTAATTCAGAATTGAGTGTTCAGTAAAAAGTGAATTTTCTTTGGCACTTTTCTGCTTACCGCTTTTGCCTATTCTATGAAATCTAATGCTTTGCAATGGCCTCAATGACAAAGGCAAGGCTTGGTGGTCTCACCTTTCTGCTGTTATCTTCTCTCTGCAATCTTAACTACTTTAAGCTTGGCTACCATTTTTTTTCAGCCTAAAATCCATTTCTTTTTCCTATAGTTTATGGGGTTTCCAACTGTTTTACTTCTCTCTAGTACCAGCAAAGTATATTCAAATTCTTATTTTCCCTCTTTTCACAGGAAAATTGTAATTTTCATGGAGAGAAAGTTTCTTTTCCTTCACATGTCTCTGATTCTTTCCTCTTGGTGGACCTGGGGCTCACACCCTAGTTGTGTCTTAGCTGGCTAATATTTTCAAACAGATTTCAAGCACAAAGTTTTAAAAGCTGAATGTCCAGGTTATTTTTAGTATGAACTCAGGCCTGCTAGAGCTAGTCCAATATGTCTCCTCTTACATTTTGAATAGTCAATTTCATAGGTATAAATACCTTCTTATATGAAGAAAAAAACCTCTCCTGTGTGTTTTCTGCAGGAAATGACAGGGTTCCATCTATAATTTTCTACTCTTTTTGTTTTGTTTTGTTTTGTTTTGTTTTGTTTTGTTTTTGTTTGTTTTTGGCGGAACCAGGGATTGAACTCAGGCCCTTGCACTTGCCAGGCAAGCACTTATTCCACTGAGCCATCTCCCCAGCCCTCCTGTGTGTTTTCATAACGTCCTGTGAATAATTTCAAAATTATTAGCACTCTGAACAGCAAAGCCTTGTGAAATGCTAGGCTAGTATCTTCTAAAAGGTAAAGACAGTCTTATTTTTCGTTCTATTCCCAATATGTGGCGCATTGCTGCTGTTATATAAATGAGTGGCAAATAAATAATATCAAAGTGTGGGATTAGATCGTAGCTTTCTGAACCAAACAGGATATCACTGCCATGCTGAAGTTCATATTCATCTACCTACATTTAAAAAAAACAAACTTAAATTTCCAGTATTTTAAAATGGTTTTTTAAAATTTAAATCATTTAACCAATCTAGAATTTGCTTTGTTGTACAACTTAAAATGGAGTTGTATCTTGTAAGTTCTTTTATTTTAAAGAAAATAAAAATGTCAAAATAAGGGTAATTTCTTTTA
>PVKA01040514.1:0-18707 GCA_004027165.1 Ctenomys sociabilis | reverse complement strand
AAAAAAAAAAAAAAAAAAAAAAAAAAAAAAAAAAAAAAAAAAAAAAAAAAAATATATATATATATATATATATATATATATATATATATATATATATATATATATATATATATATATATATATATATATATATATATATATATATATATATATATATATATCCACCACGGTACTTTCACCTCTACAGATTTATTAAGAAACAAGGCAGCTGATTGCAATACAGCTGTGCTCACTTGCGCAACACATCTACTCCGTGAGATTTGGCTGTAAAAAAAAAATCATCTCACAAGGATTAGAAGGTTCTTCTCTATATATGAAGACCTAGAAATTACTCTTTCATCCTAAGGACGAGTAAACAGCTGAAAAATGAAAAATCATCTTGCCTTAGATCTTAGGGTTGGGCTCACAAAGTAACCACTCTTGTCCAAATTAAACTCATGAAAGTAAGGGCTCAGAATCCCTGCTTTCTGGACAAAAAAAAAAAAAAAAAAAAAAAAAAAAAAAAAAAAAAAAAAAAAAAAAAAAAGTTAAAATTTAAGTAAAACCTCTTGGGCAAACCATTGCCCACTTAGGCAAAATTGAATTATAATTGATGAACTGCTAAAAGTGCATTGAAATTCCTACTGAAATCTTCAGAATCAGTGTGTGCGAGGGCACCCTCCTCCTCCACCTCATGCATGACAGATATTTTGTCCCAAAAGCAAAGGCACTACTATTTCCTTTCCAGTAAACACAACTGCATGAGTTTCACAAAATGAAGGAAAATTATTGTGACTCTCACAGTACTTTGCTTTCACAACTGTCTTCAGAGAGCTTGTCTGTGTGGAAGCATTTGCTCAGAAAAGATGAAGAAGCAAAAAGAAGAGGAAGGGAAAAGACAGAAGAGATGAAGGCAGGGAGGGAGAGAAGGAAGGCAATGAAGAGAGCATTGGCAGTGCACATGATCCCAGGAGCAGCCACTGAATGACTAACTGAACCGAAAATAGAATAAGATGACGAGTGAAGGAGAGAATTATTTCATAGTACATTAAATGTCAGATGCTATTAGCTTTATTTAATATGAAACAGACTGCTCATTTATTAACAAACATTTATATTTTCCTATTAAAAATGTATCCATGTTATGTCATTAACACACGACACAAAATCTAATACTTAAGATGCTGTTGACTGTGTCAAGCAGAGATGCAGAGAAACCAGTAGGCACCTCACCAGGGCATCAGGGAAAAAGAGTGACATCACATTTCAGGTTTTAGTTCAGTAAGCACACACTTCCCGACAAACCTGTCACCGCTTCAGTGTAATATATTCCCGTTGAAAGAAAGTACTGTTAACAGCTTGTAATCAAGCAAGCGTCTCTTGGACCAGCAGCTCTCAGTGGGTTCAGGAATTCCCAGAGCTCATACTTTGGACAGGACTGTTTGTGTCTCTCATTTTGAAAAAAAAAAAAAAAACTAATGTGCTTCTTTTTTTTTTAAGTATTTTTTGCATGTTCTTACTATGAAGCACAGATTCATGGTGATCCTCCTATTTACAGCCTCCTCAGAGCTGGGATTACAGGCATGCAACACCACGTCCAGACTTGATAGCTGGCTCAGTGAGCCAGGGGAGGGGCTAATGTGGCATATAGTGCTGGAATCAAACCCTGGCCCCTTCACTTGCCTCAGTAGGCGCTTAGTCCACTGAGCTGTCTTGCCAACCCTCTCAGTGTGTTTCTGATACATTTTGTGAAGCTATTTTTGTTTCCATAGATCTTTTGTTCATGAGCATATAAATATTTATACTCCAATTTGGGAGATAAGATTATATCAGTGAATCCATTTTTTTTTTCAGAACTGAGGACTGAACTCAGGACACTGCACTTGCCAGGCAACCACTTATTCTACTAAGCTATCTCTCTGGCCCAGTGAATACATCATTAAAATCTATGCTTTAAGTCATCACTTCCAAAAGTTTATAGCTGCAGTTTTATTTACAATTACAATAATACTTTGCAAAATAAATGCTTCCAATAAGATATAACAGCTTAGCAAAATTTTAAGCATAAAATAGAAAATGAGTCCAAGATATGTTGTGAATGTTTAAGTTATTTTAAAGCCATACTCTTTTTTTCTTTGATTTTTTATTTTTATAATTATTATTTTGGCACAATTTAGGCATAATAATCACATTTATTGTATGGAATTTGTATCTATATGTGGTATATTTTAGTTTCTCTTGGCACTAAAAGACACAATGCTGGGTATAGTAGTCAGGCTGGAGTTTGTTTTCATAGAGGACTTGAAGTACTTTGTTCTATGCTCTTCTTGCCTTCGTGCTTTGTAACGAGAATTCTGCTATATTAATTCTTGAAAATGTGCCAGCAATGGGTTGTGAAACTGTCTCATTGATATTTTTTTCTCAATACAATTACTAAAAAAAAAAAAAAAACACATTGCCACTGAACCCAATAAAAATATCTCGTCACTTCAAGCATATTTTGTCTGATAATTTTTTCTACTTTTTAAGCAGTTATAATAGTCATTCTTTAGTGTCCTGATACTAATAGAGTGAGTGCTGCTGCAAAGCACCTTTCAACATAAAAGCACTTTACTAAAAATATCACAGAGGCTGGGGAGATAGCTCGGCTTTCTAAGTACCTGCCTGGCAGGAGCAATGATCCAAGTTTGATCCCTGGTACCACATGTTGTGCTGGCTCAGGAACCACTAGGTGTGGTAGCACATACCTGTAATTCCAGTGCACAGGAGGCCACTACAAGTCTGAGCTATGTAGGGAGACTCTGTACCAAATCAGTCAATCAATCAATCAATCAATCAATCAATCAATCATGGCATGTCCTCAACCACCTTATTACCTGTGTCTGGCTCCTTGTGACTTTTGGATCCTTCTGAAGTCAATGTGAACATTAAAAGCAAATAATTCTCATTGATGCAGGACACTGCATCATCTAGGAAGGCTACAAGCTCTCATGAATGAGGACTTGTAGAAGAGTAGCAGGAATGGGGATTCAGTAATTCATCCATTGGCCTGCTCAGTAGCTATATGTGGAATCCAGGGGTCCTGGATGGAGGCATGACCCAAACTCCTTTCTCTCTCGTCCTTTCTCATTGTGTTTTCTGGCTGCCAAGATGTGAGGACATGTTCCTCTGCCAGGTTGTGTTGCCATCTAGATTTTTGACTGAGGGTCATCTGATATAGCCCCAAACCCAAAATACAGGTCTCCCCTCTAGCTTGTATACACAGGTATTTTTCCAAACAACACAAAAGTAATAAGTAAGTAAGATTTTGGTCTTGAGAATAAGGTTGCTAATATTGAACCATGTGCTTCAGAAGCCACTGGAACTGGTTTCATTTTTGAAGGAGTTTGGAAAAGATTGGAGCTGCCAGTGAGAAAATTTTGAGAAGACTCAAAACCAAGCTTGATGACAATTTGTATTTACATATTAGAAGATAGAAGACTGATAGAAACACCAACATTTAAGGTTATGCTCAAGAGACTTTAGCTAAAAACAAGGTTTCCATTGACAGCTAGAGTAGAAGCTGTTATGAGTAGCAATGCTAAGAAGCACATTGGAAAGTAGGAACATATGGAGAGAGAGAGAGAGAGAGAGAGAGAGAGAGAGAGAGAGAGAGAGAGAGAGCTTTAGTTGATTGTGTGGCAGACTCATTTTTATTTAGGGGGAACTTCCATTGAATATATCATAGTGTGGTAGGTTATTCTTTGTAACATTAAAGACTAGGATGACATTTTCTATATTTCTATTGATGTTTTTTTTTTTTAAAGTACAGTACATTCTAACAGATGTTCTATCAGCAGAGAAAGTAAAGTACTTGTTCAGGATGTAACTTTTAAATGAAAACTGATTGATTGAATAACCATTTCTCTACTAATCTGGTGCATTTTCAAAGGTTCTTTTACACACTTTTGTTATTGCATTTTAATATTATATAAGTTCACAGAGATATTAATATCCATTAATCAAGCACAATTCCATCACTTCTTTCCCTCTCTTCTCTGCTCCAATTTAGTATTTTCCCTTCTCTAAAAACCTACCTCCATGTTTTCTCTCTTCTTTCTTGTATTTTGATTATATGGTTATCATTATTCATACTTTTTTATTTTTCATAATAGCCTTTTTTCCTGGGTGAGAAGCAAATGCAAGGTGGTTTTGATTGCATTTATTCCATGATAAGAAATGTTGAACATACATACTTATATTATGATTTAAGATAATATGAGTGTATTTTTAGACAGGCCAATGTGTGTGTGTGTGTGTGTGTGTGTGTGTGTGTGTGTGTGTGTGTGTGTGTGTTCACATGGCTGGATAAGATAGAAATCAGACTGTCTGAACATCAAGGACACTCGAAGTGGTTATAGGAATCACATTAGAGCTCTGTGTTGCATATCTCTAGATTCATCTAGCTGGAGTAAATTTGTTGTGTGTACTTCCTAGTGTATTTCCCTTATTATTATTATTATTATTAATTATTATTATGCTATCCATTGCTTATTTGTTTATTTTTAATGGTCAGTACATTATTTACTGTCATGTTCAAAGTAATTGCTCCTAGTTATTTCTTGGAATTCAATTTTCGTAAGCCCCTTATATTACGATATAAAAATCTTAGTAACATGTGTCATTGAAGTATTAACTTCTTCCTGTTCTATTTATAAAAGAGAAGCTTAAGAGCATGCTCATGAATTGTTCACAAGAGAAATTAACCAAGACTGGTCTTAGGCTTCTGACACCTGTGCATAAGCCCCATGAGAATCTTAGCAGCACAAGGATCAAAGACGATGTACATTCAAAGAGAAATCATGAAAGCACACAGCAAAATTGAGAGTGACCCTGAGGTCTTGCAGCCTTTTCTTCCTCTGTTAGAATTTTGCACTTGATTTGCTTTATAATATATTCAACTATCAATTTTAAATGTCAGCTATCCTGAATCAATAGACATCATAGCAGGTTATCGTAACAGCTTTATCTGTGAATATGCCACTAAATTGTGACCTTAGATCACACTCTTTTCTGATACATAAGGCGGGGTGTCCTCACTGATGCCATGATATATAGAAAGCACTCTTTCATCTCTAATAACAAAAATAGGTTGAAAATATTAGATAAGTCAAAAATGTTCTACTATGACAAATACAATGCTAGCAATGTATCCATACACAAATATGGATTCTGCATCTGCTTTAGGGTATGCATTGAACACACACACAGTATATATATATATATATATATATATATATATATATATATATATAAAATTTTATATAATATATATATATAAAAGAAATATATAAAAGATATATGTATATACATAAAATTTAAACACACTATATATATAATTTTATTTTATATATATAAAAATTATATAAAAAAAATATATATATATATATATATATATATATATATATATATATATATATATATATATATATATATTTCCTATTTCCAAATTCAAGAACATTTTTGTTTGATTTGCAGGTCCTATATCCAGACTATAATAACCACATTTACCACAGAGATTTTCAGAAATAATAGTGTAGTGTTGCCTTAGAGTTTCTATTCTCTTCTTTTTCTAAGAAATCTTCATTTTCAAGAAAAGTTACATCATAAACCCTTTGTGTTTAAGTGAGGTTATATATGAGAATCTTCTCCATTCTTAACATTCTTGATTTTGAGTCCTTCCTTATAACCCACAGAAAAGTACTGGAATATATTTTGGAAACATAATTAACAAAAAAATTGCCTGGCTAATGGATTTTTATGAGAAACTACAATGATTTATAGTTTCTTTAAATAATAGCAAGAAAAAGGTATTATTTAATGATTCATTGGTAACAAGATCAAGTACATCCTTGTTTTCAGATACTGTATTTTTCTACTACATCTTTAAAATATTAATTTTTTCCTAGTTGTGTTCATGTTTTCCTTTATAGATGGAAACAAATTCTTAAAAGTCATTGCATTTTATTTTATATTTTAAACACATTTTTAAATTTCTAATGACTTATTTTGAGGCACTTAGAAACGTTTTAAGATGCCAGCTGCAGGAATGCTTTAAGAAGAGCTTGAGGACTATTCTGGTTGGAGCTCATGAGATCAGAATCCTGAGAGAGTGACGGGGAGCAATGATGAGCCACGGGAGATTTCAATCAGAAGCAAGGGTTCTGTTGGCAACTAGATTCAACGATATCTTTTTTTTATTTTTTAAATTTAATTTATTTATTATTGATTTTCATTTTTACTTATTTTTATTTTTTATTAATTTTATTGAGAAAAATTAGCAATGAGACAGTTTCAAAACTGATTAGTAGCACAGTTTCAATAATTAATACATGCATATTGTTGTCTTTGTAGTGGTTATTCATAGTATAAGATGTGTACATGATATCCTGTCCAAACACTACCAGTACAAATATTTTCTTCTCAATGAATTAAGAGAAAGTATCTGTATATCTATCTTAACTATTTTGTATATACAGATACAAAATGGTCCTTCATTTATATCCCTCTTTTTGTTTAGTTTTGTCAAAGATGTGTTTTCCATTGCCATTTAATTATTGTAGGTGTGTGAATTCAGAAAAATAATGGATATAGTCCAGTAGTCCTTAATAGTAGTGGGTTATCTGTAGGAAATCTTTGTTATCCTCTGACAAAAAGTTTTTACTTTCTCCATGTTATGAGATTTTTCATGAGACTGATATTAGTACTGGCCAACTAATTAATCTGGCTGATGAAATTCTGAGATGGTCCAAAGTTTATGCCATGCCATTTTGATGGTGGCTTTCAGCTAGATTTACAATGAGAAAAAGGAGAAAAACATCATTTAAAACATAATTATTCATTGAAAAAATGTGTTTACAAAATCAGTCCCTTTAAGAACAGGGCGGCTAAAAGACCAACACTTACAAAAGCCAAGTACCTATATTAGATATCTTGAGGACATATAAAATTAAATACGATCTTACCTTTTCCAGGCTCAAATATATAGAGGTATAAAAGTAATCTCTTTTAAAATATTCTGCTTTGAGAGTGACCATCAGGATATCTTCCTCTGAAAAGCTATATAGTAAACAGCTTCTTGAGAATTGAATCACAATACTTAGCATCTGGGGACTCAAAGACATCTGCATTCATAACTTAAGGGGTCCCAGTTATTGCTCATCTTGGCATCAGACCTTGTCATAAACACGATTCTTGTTTTTTTAGCCATTGAAGCCTAATCTCGAGAGTTGTGGAATTCGGGAGGATTTCACGCAGATTTCAGGAAAAGGGCTGAGAAGTCAAGAAGTATGCCTCTGAGAAAGCAGAGCATGAAGCTCTGAGATTGAATCTGAATACCCAGTGGAGATTCCAGGAAATTGGACGTGCCTTCATTGCGGAGTCTGAGAAATCCAAAGGAAGTGAGCAAGGCCAAGTCAAGACAGAGACCATAGGGCTACAATTGGTAATGTTAATTGAACTGCTCATGTTCTTTGGGGGGGGGTCTATATATATGTGGATATAGGATCTATAGGCCTCACTACATACATCAGACTCATAGTGGTCCTCCTGTTGACAGCTTCCCAAATGCTGAGATTACAGCCTTGCACCACCACAGAGAGTCTCAGTCACCATTTCAGCATGTTCTAGGAGCAAGGCTGGCAAGGCACTTTGTGGATCAAACCATGGCCACTGTGCTCTGCCTGAGCAGGCACTGTTATCCACTGAGCTATCTGGTGGCACTTTGGGGGGTTTCATCTTGCCACAAATTGCTGCAATTGTTGAACACATAGATACAGTATTTGATGTTTTCCCTAGTGTTTTCAGTATTGTTTTGGTCATTTGTTTCTATCTAACTATTTTGGGAAATGAATAGACATATTATTTTGTAGCATTGACTGTAGTGTTAACAGTTATTTTTAAAATTTACATGGGCTCATAATCGATTGACTTGAGTCTCACGAGCAACTTTATTTTTTGTGGAACTCAGGCCCCTTGCACTTGCCAACCAAGCACTTATTCTTCTGACCTATCTTCCCAGCCCCTCAGGATCTAATTTAGATTTAGACTTTTTAATAGTACTAATAGGCAAAACACTTTTGCATTTATTTTAAAGATAAGAGAAATATTTTTACATAAAGAGATGGACATGATTCCTTTAGGGTCCACTTGTAAAATGTTAGGTTTTTACATCCGGCTGTCCCACAAAAGACTCATGAAACTATTAAGCAGTTGGAGTACATTTGTATGGGATTCTTCCCCCTAGACAGCTGGCTTACTGAGAGGTATCTGTCCCTCTCTGATTCCTCCCATCTCTTGCTGCAGCCTGGCTGGCCTGTCCTGTGCAGCTTCCTGCTGGGCATGCACTTCCAACATGCAGCTTCTGCTTCTGAGCCAGCTCACAGTGGAATAAAGTTTGTAAAACTAAGTCAAAATTAAACTCTCTCCCATTAGGGTCATCAGTGTTTGTCAGGTACTGTGTGCAAGTGAGAAAAAATGACTAAAATATTTTGCAATGCAATATGTTATGACATCAACTCTAGAGAAAGCCAAACTTCTGTTGGGCACAAGGGTTCACAGAATTTCAAAGTCGTGTCAAAGAAGAGGCCATTTTGGAATAGTCTAAATGATACAAGGAATAAAATTAATGGTGTAGCTTCAAAATTGTTGATATTATCAAGGAATTATTTCTTATATTTACAGACATAGGAAATAAGACAGCAAATGCTGTTTGAATAATCTTTATAATGAGTCATTTTTCACTTATTTGTAACAATATATACTGGGTATGTTGTTTATAAATTATTTTGTTTAGCAAAATGTTCTATACTAGAAGCTATAGAAGGTAGATTATTCATTTATTGAAGATAAGAATAAAAGTCTACTGTGTTACTTTCATTTCCTGTTGTATATTCCAAAACTTTAGTATGAACTAACTTATAATTTTTAGAAATTAAGTAACAATTTATCCTAACCTTTCTCAATTATGATATTTTATAAATAAAATTATGATAAAATATGTAATTTTGTCAGTTATTAAAATGCTATGGTTCATATTCAAATGTTTGTCAATCACATGGAAACTATGAATATTTTGCATGAAGAAAGACATGCATTATATGAGAAGTAATCTCTGAAGTTTATGTGAAAGTATTGACATACTACTCTGGTCCTTGTGAACTAGGATGAGTTTAAGGCTGTAATAAAACTTTTGACTTTACTGTAATATTTGTCTCAGTAATTAAAGTTATACAGCTTTCAAGTTTTAAGAAAGTACTCATGTTATTAGAACAATAAAGCATAAGTATGTTGGTATGAAAGATTGTTTCCTCTGATTAATCCATTCAATAAATATTTAGTAAAGTTCTACCACATGCTAGGTACTGTAAGAGTAATTAAGTGTATAGCAATGAGTAAAAATTAATTGGTTTTGCTTTCTTGTTTCTTGACTTCTAGTTTATGGAGATGACTAAAACCAATTGAACAAAGAAGGGTATACCTTTTATTATGAGTAGTATAAGTAAAATACTGCATTTTGGTGGAAAACTGACCAGAACTGAAATATGTGAATATGACAATTAGGTCATTTACAAGAGAAGAGTATAAGGCAGAAGCAATCTATAAGACCAAGTTATGAGAAAGTCTGATCCAATTTGAGGGCAGCAATGAGAGTGGACCACTCTACACTGTTCAGACTTAGGTCAGAGACTGAGGAAGAAAACACCACAGAGCTGCATATGTCATGATAAAAGGGTGGCTGCATTCAAAATCTAACATGAAACTCAGAGAATGAACCTTACTGCAATGCGAGCTCAAGCTATAAATTCTTATTAAAGAATTAAGTGATAATGGATCACCTGCGAATTCAAGTTAGCAGAGAACATGAAAAGTCTGAAATGAGTTGTTGTGTTCTGTAAAGGAGAAACCACATGACAAGGGATTTAAATACTGTGGTACCCAAATGCCTAGGTCTACCACAGGTCTGGTTGTACAGGTGGAAAGAAAGCCAGGCGAGTTTTTATGGAAGCTTTGAAAATATTCAAAGCTCAAAGCATCTTAAAAATAATGTTAAAAGCTACTATGATTTCTAACATAGATGAATTAAAAATATGTTTACTAGAAACATGAATTATAGCCAGAAAACAAGCCAGTAGTAAATCACAGAATGTAGAGGTTTTAAATAAAAGACAATTTACTGTAATACAAAGACAAGAACCTGTGTTGCTGAGGTTGGCAGCAGAACTTGGTGCCGTAATTGTGATGTTCGTTTTGTAGCCATGGGAAGTACAAGAGTTGTGCAACTAGGGAGGGGAACTACCCAGTCTGCAGAAGATCTGTGGAGCCAGAAAGTGGGTTTCAGAAGGTGGAGCATGAAACTGTGAGAGTGTATCTAATCGTCCAGTGGACAGTCATCATTGTACATCTAGGGATGTGTCTCAGCACTTGATCACAGGCAGGGCAAGTATACTACAGTATTTATTGATCATCTGCCCTCATCTTGGGGTAGGGAATCACTCAGTGATTAAGAGAAAAAATGCAGCCATCCCCATGCCAGTACTGAAACCTCACAGCCACTATTTCTGGGCTCTGGTTCCAGCACTTTCTTTCTCTGAGGTTCAACTTACTCCCCATGCAAGTGGAAACATTTTTTCATACCTACATTGGCATCTGAGTACTCTGCATATGCTTAGGAGAATGCTGGGCCCACTGGATTACAGTTAAAATGACTGCCCTTACTGAGATTACAGACTATTCTCTCCACCTTAGTAATGAGTACTAGAAGATTCGGGCATTTTCACTGACCAGAACAACACTACACTTTGATGCCCCAACTACAAAAGTCAAATTCAGGTTTTCAAGACCCAGATAAACTCATTTTCACACATCTTTTGCTGTAGATAGGGGTAGGCAGGCTTTCTTCAGCCTGTCAAGACTATGTGAGCAGAAAAACAAGACAAGATGTATTTTCTTTCTAGTAAACTAACAAATTCCTGCTGGAGGAGCAGCTCTTCCTGTACTAGGTGAATGCACTGCCAACTAGAGAGCTTCGTCGCAGAAATCAGGTTGGAGAAGAGCAACGAAAAAATTAAAATGGGATCTCTATAGATTTAATTTTAAGGACAATTTGTGGTTCAAAGTGAGGGTGAAGAGATGCTCTTTGTGCAAATCATTACTGTATTGGATTCTTTGAAGGCAAGATTCTGCCTGAAGTCATATTTTGCATTATTTGAAGAATAAATGCAGTTCTGTTCCCCAGAATAAAGAGCAGCCAAGACCTGAAGACATTGGGAATTAATCCCAAACCTCCAGGGAAACATTAAATATACTGGCAACAAACAGTTCTTCATTCTTTTCAAAGGTAAGGGAGAAAACTTCATGACTGCAAGTTGTACTGTGTAAGTATAACATTTAAATGAAAGAAGTTGTATTCATATTTCTATGACAAGATTTGCACAGTTTCATGTTTTGTCCTTTTGTCTGTTTCTAGGAAAGAGTACAAGACAAATCTCCTCCACAAAATATCCAGAGATCAATTTTAGGGATTCGCAAGCCTCAATTAAAAACTCAACAAACAGGCAGATCTGAAGTATTTTTAAAAGTACTGAGGCCTACAAGGGAAAGTCCAGCCTTATGAAAAATTGACCCAATTTATATGCCTTGATATGAGGACAGTAAGCAATCACATTGCTGTAACACTGTTAGATTGGAAATTTAGCATAAAAATATACAATACCAAAAATATGAGCAATTAATTTTTATTAAATCTCATTGGTTGTTATGTAAACACCACTTAGAAATTATTAATTTTTTCTCATCTTTTAAAGAGAAAAAAATTTAAAAAATACCAAACACGAAGACACTAAACAAGCAATATGAAACAGTGTTAGTGGTACAGAATTTCAAAACAAAAATAGAAAATTACCAATAATTTCTGTATAACATATTATCTTCAAATTTGTTGCTCATAGGTATGCAAGGTTGATCAAAGAATTAAGCATTAACTTCCTTCAATAAACCTCAGACACCATCATATAAACACAGGGATTTCTCACTAGTCATCATTACATACACACACACACACACACACACACACACACACACACACATTACGCAGATCAAACAGCACTGCCACAACTAAAATAACTACGGTTGGTAATGAAGTTTGATGGAGACAATAAATAATGACATCATTATCTCTTACAGCGTGATTAACCAGGGTCTCTTGCAGGTACAATTCACTTAAAAGTATTACCTCATATGTGCTGTGTTGTACATAGGACACTTTTATGAAATAAATGACATACTGATTTTTTTAAAGAAACACAAGATATGAAATTATTTGCATTTAGTATAGGTAGCACAATAACCTAAGTCCGGGATACGAAGTAGTAGACTTTTATGCTGCAATTCTGACATTACATTTGTAAAGGAGGCTAGAAGTAGAATAATTGTACTAGAAATTTAAAAATTACAGTGTTTACAGAGTCCTAAAATAGGTCACTGTCATCCTGCAAATCAATATTCTTATCATTATAATATGGTTTTATTTTTAATTAATTAATTAGTGGTACAGGGTCTCACTACGCAGCTGGAACACATAGTGATCCTCCTGTCTTAGCGTTGGAATTACAAGTGTGCAAAGCATATCTGTGGTTCCAGGGCATGCATCTATTTAATGTGGTTTTAATAGATGACCTGAAATTATTTTCCGAAATAATTTTACTATTTCATTAGAAAGACTCAGTTGTGGGCCAGCTAAATAGCTCAACAATGCAAATTAAAAATAAGATATGCTGATACCTAAAAAAAAAGAACAAAATCCAAATGATTTACTTCTGATAATATGAGAGATTATCAACATGTATCATACATGTGTAAAAAGTAGAAATTATTGCAGTAAAAGAAAATTACCATGAATCCCACATCCTGAAGACACACTTATTGTTTTTTTCCACTTTGGGATGTAGTTTTGGATTCTCTCTCTCTCTCTCTCTCTCTCTCTCTCTCTCTCTCTCTCTCTCTCTGTCCCTCTCTCTTTTAATTCAGGTTTGCCTCAGCTATGCACTGAGGCTGGCCTTGAACTTACAGGGATGTTCCTGCCTCAGCTTCCTGAATGGTGGTCTTACTGGTATACACCATAATACCCAGCCATGGAAGTTCTCCTTGAAAAAATAGTGGCTTACAAAACATGGTCAAGACTGTGGTGAAAGCTCTTGTCAGCAGCCATCTCAGAGAAATCTATCTTTCAAAAGCACTGTTATGTGTCTTGTGCAATTTATTCACTGAACCTAGAAACCTACAATGTCTGAGTCTCTCCCAAACTCAAAATGACAATTGAATGCAAATGCTCTGAGTTGATTCAGAACACTGAGGCAGAACCAATTACACAGCTAAAGACATGAAGTGAGCACAGAAATACAATTTTGAGTGTCTTTTGACACATTCACAATAGCAATAAATTAAATCATCTACATATATGTTAGTATTATAGAGAAAATGTCAGAGGCCTGATGCTAGAGAATATTTTCTGATAGCTTATATGTTTATCACATACGTTACTACATAAGGATAAGGTGAGAATCCAAAACCAAAATAATAAAAAAATGAGTCTCTCATCTTGTTATTCTACAAACTCCAAAGGATAACAAAAACTATCTACAGAAAGTCAAGGACACAGAGATTAGCCGATATGACCAGTGATACATGTGAAGTAAGAGCATTTGTGCATAAACATACTGTAATGATAATTATAAATCTCTTTACCTAATGGTAGGTGAAGCGTGAAGCTCAGTGAGCTGGAGGACATCCATTTTCATCACTTTTACTTATATGCTTAATTCTTTTAAACAAAAACAGTTTGGGAAGCAACACAGAGTTTTGGAAGAGGGAGGAGATACGCAGCTGGATTTTCATTTCATTCTCTTGACAAGATTAGCATTTTCTGTGCAGTTTGCTTTTAGGGAGGAGAGGCAGGTAAAAATGGGGAAAGGGAGCAGAGAGAGACAGAGAGAGAGAGAGGAACACAGAGAGAGACAGAAACAGAATAAAGAGAAAAATGTATTTTGAAAGAGATAGAAAGACAGGTAGAGGCAGAGAGATACACAGAGTGAATGTTAGACAGAGCAAGAGATACAGAAAGTGAGAGAGAGTCAAAGAAGAGAGAAAAAAGAAGAGACAGAAACAGAGAGAGAGATACAGAGAGAGTGACAGAGCGAGACAGACAGAGAGACAGAGGCACAGTAAGACAGACACACAAAGACAAAGAAAGAAGAAAGAGAAGGAAAATTGATTTAAGGAGAGAAGAGGAAAAGAAAACTGAAAATAATTAAGATTCATTTAAACTCACACAGTATGGATTTCAGAGATTCAGAAATCTCTAAATTGGGCTTGGTGTTACATGTCTGTAACCCCAGCACTTTGGAGGTTGAAACCTGGAGGGTCACTACAAGCCTGATCTGTAGTGAGACCCTGTGCTAAATACATAAAGAAAAGAAAAAGAGTTCTCTCCTATCTATCTATCTATCTATCTATCTATCTATCTATCTATCTATCTATCTATCTATCTATCTATCATCTCTCTATCCCATCTTTCAATCTCTGGACTCCTCTGCCTGTCTCTCTCTCTCTTTTCTTCCATAAAAATACATTTAAAGTAAACATTTTGGAAAGTAACTGCATAGGATTCTCCTGTGACATCGGAGCTCACACAGCAAAGCCTGGTGACCAAGCCTGAAGTGCTCTCTCCCAGGGTGTGCTCATGACATCCACGAATTCCTCTTAGGAGACACGTAGGCAAAGTGAGCTGTGTTTGCAGACGATGTCCAGTATTAATCAGCAAAGAGCACACTAATTGCAGGCAGAACAGCCTGATGCCCCAATGCTGTTTGTTTCTGATAGGAAACTGTGACACAGAACTACAAACTTGGAAACCAATGCCCGAATGCAACATTTAGAATTATATAGGTCAGAAGCCCGAACATGGCCAGGTAGGATTTTGATTTTGAAACATTTAGTAAACTTGAAGTTCCATAGGTGTGGTAGCGCATGTATGTAATCCTAGCACTTTGGAAGCTGAGGCATGAGGATCACTGAGTTCCAGACCAGCCTAGGCTACATAGTCATTTCAAGGACAGCCTGAACTGCATAGTGAGGCTCTGTATTAAAAAAAAAAAAGAACCAAACGTCAGAAAAGCTGCATCATATTAAATTATTGGCAGAGTTAAATTTTAGGCATGTATTTATGGATGATGTGTACTTCATTTTCTGAGAAGTAATATTGAATTTCAATAGTCTATTTTGTGATGAAGATTGCTTTTTTGAGCATGTAATTTTGTTGGTTCTCTATGTCTTCTAAATATTAGGAGTAACAGTAGATGGGAAAATATTGTTCCCTTTCTGTGGATCATATATTCACTCTGTTCATTGTTTCTTTTTTAAAAATTCATTTTTATGAGAAAAAAGATACAATAACAATGAAACAGTTTCCAAACAGGTTAGTAGAACAGTTACAAGAATTAATACATTGCATACTGTTGTCTTCATAATAGTTATTCAGAGGATAAAATCCACACATTATATTTTAGCTTATATTTTAGATGTATTAGTTCTCAATGAACTAAAAGATAGCTGTATATCCTGACGATATTGTGTGTATACATATATTTTACCCACAACAATATGTTCCTTTATTTATATCCCCTTTTTGTTTTGTTTTGTCAGAGGACAGTGATATACACAATGACAAAGAGAAGGAACAAAATACCTACTAAGACCCCGAGCCCACCTAGAGAAAATGCAGGAGACATTAGCATAGAAGAAATTGGAAGTCAAACACCTGAAATCTCTGAAATAATAGCATCTGAAGTAAAGAAACAGCTTCAGAAAGCTACAGAGAAACTCAGATCAGAAATAATCTCCAAAGTAAAAAAAGAAGTGAGAACTGTAATGAAAGAATTACTATGTGTATCTAAAGAAGACACTGAGAAAAAAATACAGAATAGAAAAATTATGGAACACTTGAATGAACAATATAGAAAAGAAATAGAATGGATGAAGGCAGATTCAGAGAGACATTCAAGAGATTAAAAACTCAGTTTCTTATAGTGTGCAGACCCTTTGTTTTTAAGAGCATGAATTATTTTTTCTGAATTCTTATTTGAGTTGTATATGTTCCTAAAATATGCGTGCCTTCACCATGGAGAACTGAAACATACCTCTAAAATTTCTCAACTCTTTTTTTTTTCAGCTTCTTCACCTTCACTCTTTCTGCGCCCTCCATTTCTTTGGCCTCTTTATTTTTTGCCAATAAACTATCTCCATTTTTTTTCTTGTGTTTAAATGTTTTTGCATTTTATTTGATATATTCCAATTCGGTGATTCTTGGTATTATTTCTCATCAGTTGGGTGTTTGAGCTGAAGCTTCCTTCCTACATCCGGTTCATCTTCTCTTAGCTTTGGAGAAATTCAAATAAAACAACACTGAGGTTCCCTTATACCCCAGTCTAAATGCTGTCAACAAGGAATCAAACAGAAACAAATCCTGACAATGTTGTGTGGGAGAAAGAAACTCTCCTGTACTGTTTGTAGGAAAATAAATGAGTATAGCAACTATGGAAATGAATATGGAGATTCCTTCCTATGAAAAATAGAAAATCCGTTTGGCTAAGGCATACTCCTAAATATCTTCCTGAAAACTTTAAAGTTAAAACATTACAGTGATCCATGCACACCCCCACTTATAGCAGCCCAAATAACAATAGTTAAACTATGGAAGTGGCCTACATATGCACAACAGAAGAATGGATGCAGAAATTGTGAACTATACATACATAGATGTAGATATGTTAGCAATTCAAAAGGATAATTTGAGTCATTTGTTAAAAAAAGTGGATCGTGACATCATAGTGATATGCAAAATAAATCAAATGTAGACAATTACAAAGAATAAGGTTTCTTTTATATGAAAAAGATTTCAGCTTCTATGTACACTAGATTTTGGGAAAAAAATTAGAAAGGGAAGCAAAGGGCCAGCCAAATAGGTCAGCGGGTTGAAGCATCTACAGGCAGGAGCAGGGGCGAAGGCTTTGATCAGTGGCAGCCTCATTCCAGGGGAGCGCGGAGACAGCAATTGAGACTGGGAGTGGTGGTGCGATCCTGTAATCTCAGCTCTTGGGAGGTTGTAAACAGGTGGATCACTATGAATCCAATCTAGTAGTGAGACCCTGAACACCATGTAGACCCTTCCCTAAAATACAAAGGAAAAAAAGAAAGAGAAGAGAACTGGGATGGGCAAAGGAGAAGAGAAGGAAGGGTAAGGGAACAGTGAATATATATACAAGATAATTTCTATTGGTTCATTGAAAAGAGCAGTTTATTTTTTTGATAAAAGAATTATGACTATATCTTGTAATCTCTGCACCTGCTTTGAAAATAACAATAAGCAATGTGCTAACCACTGTTACACACCTACTATCTTGTTTTGAAATTTTGTTTCATTGGTTTCATTTTTCTCCCTAAAATAATGAGATGTAAATTATTCAAAGAGCAAGACTAAGACAAATATGACAGGAAAGAGTGAAATACTATGTGGGGATGGGAAAGGAATTTGAGAAGAGGAGAAAAAGAGAAATAGAATGACCAAGATGCAGTGTGTTTGTGTACTGATTTTTCCAAATAAGTATAATTGCATATTACAAACAAATACCACTACTAATAATAATGAAAGATAAATTTAGAATCAGGAAAGGATCCTTGATTTTTTTCTTTCTTTCTGTTATCAGGAAGACTTCCTTTGCCTGCCTTTCTGGTCAGATTTCCTTATTGACCGCCAAACTAACAAATGTCTGGGGTGTCTTCACACAATCTTAATCTCTGAGCCTTCTCCTGACTCTTCCCTTTTGCCTCAGCAAGAGAAGAACAATTGCTTTTGTGAGAGTACATGACTGGAAAAGAGTCATCCAAAATCTCTGCAATATCCTATTCTATGCTTGTACTATCTCCTTGTGAGGATGTCATTGAGATCTGAAAACAAGGACCAATAAAAAACAATGAAAAAAAAATAAAGCTGACTCATGTCTCTAGAGTATCTTTCGCCCTATATCAAACCACTTTCCCAGGTTTCAGAGATGAAGTGGGAACTACAGGCCGAGGCAAAGCCCATTTCACCCCATCAGGTCATTTCTTCAGAAAGTTCTAGTCATGTAATGTGGTTCCTTAGAAAATTCAGAACATAGTTTTCCAATTTGGCTATTTATTAAAGGTGTTCATTTAATAGTCACAAATGAAAATGTTTTGACCCACGAATCCCCAAAGTTGTATATTTTAATTATGTGTTTAAATAAATGTTATACAAAATGTCTAAGTCTTTAGGTATAAGAAGCATTGTTATAATGCATTATGGTTTAAAACATTACCTTAGATGAAATAACAAATTGAGAAATGGACAAAAGTATAATCTGAAGTCTCTTTGCACAGTTGACAATCACAACTAAAAATCATCATTGAAGGACTGGACCCAAAAGCTCATATAATCCTAAATGGGGAAAAACTGAAATCTTTTACTCTTAAATCAGGTACAAGACAAGGATGTCCTCTATCACCCCTCTTATTCAATATAGTGTTGGAATCCTTAGCAACAGCCATTAGAAAAGAGGGAGAAATAAAGGGAATAAGAATAGGAAAAGAAGAAGTTAAATTATCACTATTTGCAG
>PVKA01040513.1:0-18712 GCA_004027165.1 Ctenomys sociabilis | reverse complement strand
CACACACACCTTCCCCTTCCTCTCCCTTTCTCAAATTCCCCCTTTGTTGTCTCTCCTGACCACTTGGTTCTGCTAAGGTTCTTCATGAACCTTTACTGGTTAGTCCCACGGAGACCCCGGACTCTGAAGTACTCACTAACACCAGGGTCCATGAAGTACTGTCGCAGTCCAGGCTGGCTGTCACAGTGAAGTTCCACCAAGACTCAGAGTTCACTGAGGACCAGGGAGAGTTCTCAACCTCACTCTAAATTGTTCCTCCTCAGCTATCCATGATTCCTTCTTTTTTTTGGCAGAACCAGGGATTGAACTCAGGCCCTTGTGCTTGCCAGGCAAGTGCTTATTCTACTGAGCTATCTCCCTGGCCCCATGATTCCTTCTAACCAGTCAAAAGACGTGACAGTGCACACCTGGAATCTCAGCACTTTCAGAGGCTGAGGCAAGAGGATCATAAGTTCGAGCAATGTAGCAACTTAGTGTCTTAAGACTGTTTCAAAATAAAAAGGAACTGGAGATGTAGCTCAGTGTGAAGGCCCTGGGTTCCATCCCCAGTACTAAAAAAAGAAAATCAAAAACCATTTAAAAATACATTATATCTGTGAGCTCCTTATGTGTCTCCAAGCTCTTCCTCGTCCACTGAACCATTGATTTTGCCTCTTACCCACCTTGGGAGCTGAGCAGAGCGACTGAGGAAACAGAAACCAACCAGGGTCAGTAGCATACCCAGGTCAGACAGCAAACTGTGAAAATAAAAAATGACCCCAAGAGGACTCTCTGGCACGTGCAGTGCCAGCCTGTACGCCTGGCTGATCAAACACTGAGCACTTTGCTGGCTGTCACCTGGAACTTCAGGGAGTAGATGTCCCTGAGTGTCTGCCTTTCCTTCTTTTACATCAACAATCAAACTGTCCCGGTTTCATTTTCTTTTGCGCATGCCAGGAGGTACAGTAAGTGGAAAACGGTTAGCTAGAGACGTATATAATGAACTCTATTTTTTATTTTTTATTTTATTTTATTTATTTATTTATTTATTTATTTATTTATTTATTTATTTATTTTGTCTTTTTGAGACAGGGTCTGACTATGCAGTTCAGGCTGGCCTTAAGCTTACTTTGTAGCTCAAGCTGGTCTCGAACTCACAACAATCCTCCTGCCTCAGCCTCCCGAGTGCTGGGATTACAGGCCTGCGCCACCACGCCCGGCTTTGAACTCTATTTTTTAAAAAAGTGATAGCCATAAAGAAAATTACTTTAGGCTTCCAGAAAATTCTGTCCATGAATATTTATCTGTCTGTCATCTCTCTCTCTCTCTCTTGCTCGCTCTCTCCCATCTATGTCGTCAGCAGATGCTGGGTGCTCAGCACTTTGTGAGACTGTTGGCAGTGATAGGTTTGTGGGAAAGGGATTCCTGAGAAGACCACAGCGGAAACTCGTGCTTTCACTACTTACAGACTCATCCAAATGTCTGTCAAAGGGCCACTCTGGCTGCAGGGACCCACTTCACCTAGGGCTGCAGAGAGCAAGGGGTCACGGGGACAGCCTTGACCAGTGGTTGCCAGGCACAGAGGCTAAACACTCACTCCTCCACCAGATCTATGCCACCACAGCCCTGTGGGACTGAGCTCAGGTTACCCTCTGTGGGACTTCCATCCATGCCATATCCTTTTTTCGATTCTGCTCATTCTCTGTCCCACTTTCCCACTCCCCTACTAGTTTTTACTTGAAACACATCCTTAAAAAGTCACAGTCACAACCATTCTTGTCTTAGAACGTAACATGACTGTGAAACTCCAGCCAAGGCACAGTTTTGTTCTGTCTCAGGCTTGCCCCCAGCCCAACTCTTGGGGATTAGAGCAGGTGGAAGACACAGAAGAATGGGGCTCCAGGCTAGCTTCAGGTGCCAGGGAGATGTGATTAAAAGCTAAAGATGGCACCTTCCTAAAGACCAGGGACAAGGGCAGGGACAGAGATTGTGTCCCTGGGTCTGCATAGAATTTGTCCCCAGTGCAGGGATGGGGAGACCAATGAAAACCTAATGCCTTTTGACACTGGGGTTTGCAGTCTGTAGAATCCCAGAAGATGAGAGAGAGGCAAGAGAGCAACATTCTCTAAGTGGGCAGAGCTAGCAGATGTCCACCGCAGACTCAATGTCTGAGCTCATGGGAACCACCATCCGGGACACCTAGAAATTACTGGGAAGGAAAGAAGCACAGCTCCATGGTTCAACAAGGACACACCTGGAAGTGTCATGCTAAGGGAGGATGCCAGACAGCAAGCCCCAGCATCCATGGTTCTGTTTCTATGAAAAGGCCCAGCACAGGCAAGACCAGGGACAGAAAGCAGGTCAGTGGTTGCCAGGGACTATGAGGAGGTGACTGGTGGTTATGGATTTTTTGTCAGTGATGAAAATATTCTAAAACTAGACAGTGCTGATGGCTGTACGATTTTGTGAATGTACCGAAAGCCACTGGATTTCAACTTTAAATTTTGTGATACTTAGAAAGAACTAGAAAACCTTAGGATCAAAGAAAAAGGGCTGAGGTCCCAAGTCAGCAGAGGCGAGCCTGCAGGATTATGAAGTGTTGGCTACTCAGTCCCTCCTGAACTGCGATTGCCAAAACTG
Organism: Ctenomys sociabilis; assembly: GCA_004027165.1. Taxonomy (NCBI): domain Eukaryota; kingdom Metazoa; phylum Chordata; class Mammalia; order Rodentia; family Ctenomyidae; genus Ctenomys; species Ctenomys sociabilis. Next base: position 16,093 of record PVKA01040513.1, on the reverse strand, counting down.
CTCCCATTAGGCCAGTGATGATGGAGCATCTGTGCTACGGGAGGCAGGGTGTAACCAGTGCCGAGTCGTACAGCACAAACCTCAGCGCCGACCAAGAACCAGCTGGGTAGATTACACCCGCACAACTGCCACGTGCTCGTGCTGTACATGGTGGCCTGGGCTACTTGGGTGTTTTCTGAATTTCTTCAAACCTTAGGGGCTCCACAGCTCATGATAGAACACTGGAGCTTTTCTTCCATTTGTTCTTCAGTGCCCATGTTGTGTCCCTAACCACGATTGAGCTTTTTGAGAGTCAAGATCATGTCTTTTTAGACAAAGAGATTTGTTCACCTTCCCTGCCCTAATCTGAGCACTCATAGATGCTCTCTGATACTGGGACCTCTATACTGACTCTGTACCAGATTAGACCAGGGGTCTGGAACCAGGCCTGCTCTGCAAGAGTCTTTGAGCTTGGGCGGAGTTCTGTTCTGTCTGCTCTGAGTCTCCCCAGACTGGGCCCTAACCTCAGGCTTGGTTCCTGGCTCCAGAAGTTTGTCTCATCTCAGTCTTGATACTTGTTAGCATCAGTCGGTTTCCTCCAAAAGAAAGCAAGTTTGGCTCCTGGACATCGTTGTGACAGTGACTTTTCTTGGGCCTGGTAGGCTCCAACATGAGTTGGCTGTCTGATAACAGAGTTGTTGTTAAACTCCAGCAAAGCTGAGGCCTGTTCAAAAGCCACTGCAAGCTTTCTCATCTCGTGGAAGTAAAAGAAGCTTCCAGTAGAAATGTAGGATTCAGCTCTGTCCAAACAGTTCCTCATGCATTTTTCTAAACCTCAGGGCCTAAAAAGAAATCATTTTCTGATAACAATTTGTTCCGTTTCCTCTGAAAGCCATGGTCAGGGAGGCAGTGAGCCTCCTAACATTTCCGTGTGTGGGGTGTGACAGCTCCAGCCCTGGGCTCCTCACCTCCCTATAGGGTGAGCATTTCATACGGGGTCTGTTCCCAGCCAGCCAGGCTGTGTTTACACAGAGGCTGCAGGAACAGGAATGCCAGCCACTTCCTGGTTCCAGAGCTGGCAGCGCGCCTGCCCACGTCTCTGCTGGCTATGCGCCCGAGGTGGCCTGAGGTCTGAACATTCTCTTTAAACAGGCACGTTCTCAATGTCCCCGAGGCCGGGTGGCATCTGGACGCAGAGTATCTGCCTCCAAGGGGGCATGTGTGTTCATGTGGCTTTCTCTGTGGGTTCGTGGGGTTTGCATATGGGCACTGGTAGTTGGAGTGTTTGTGTGTATGTATGGGTGTGTGTATTTTGGCAGTTGAAATGGCTAAGTGTATATAAAAATCTGTATTTACAGTGAAGCAGCCAAACAATAAAGAAAAGTATAAGTAAATATTAGTTAAAAAAAAAAATCCTTTCATCACTGTAGTGAGTGTTTCCTTCCTAAATCTCTACACAAACATATATAGCTATAATTTTCCATAAGTGGTACCAATACAGTGGAGAGCTATTTTCTAAACTAATAATACTAATGTGATAATGCACTGCATACTTGCTTTGTGCCAGGCCCTGGTCTCCACATGGATCAATGTCTTCTATGGCCACGCTATGAGGCCAGTGCTATCGTGATTCCCATTTTTCAAATGGGAAGACTAAACCACAGAGAGAGAGGGGAGAAGATAATGCTAGTCTCCTGTGAGTGGCCACGTACTAATGGGGCGGAACCAGGACTTGGGCCCTGATGTCTCCAGGGATCGGTTGTGACCACTGCTTGTTAAGAGCTCTCAGGATCACATTGCAGGGGTTCTGGAAAGAGGGGAGGATGCCCTGAGCAACTGTGGGCGGCATGGCTGTGTGAGGGTCTCCAAGTTTACCTCATTCATTCATCAGCTACCGAGTGCCTGAGACACCTAGGTCATGGGAGAAAATATGAACAATACTTGGATTTTCTTGAGACTCAACAGGTTTTTGAGGGAGATAGACACTGAAATAGATTACTACAGTTGAGGGGAAAAGCCATTCATATTACCTGGGAGATTGTAGGTGTATTTTTAATGTAGGAGATGGAAGGAGGGGAAGGAAAAGTGGAGGGGAGAACAGAGGGGAGGAAACAGAAGGAGGAAGGGGAGATCACTGCTTGCTTAAGCCTGTGAAGTCCCCAGGATTTCTACTCCCAGTCCCAGTGTGGTCTTTAAACATTTTTTTATTTGTATATGTTTGCATTATATTCACCATGGGGAACTGGTACGTATACATAACACATCATAATTCTTTTATTTCTCATCCGCTTCTTCCTTTTCTTCCTTTCATCTTGTTTCTCTTTTGCAAAAGTTCTGTCTCCTGCATCCCATTATCTCTTTTATTTTCTTTCCAAAAAAACTTTATGTTCCTTTATTGGAGCAAGATTCCTGACCAGTATACAGTGATGAATTCACTAAAAGGGACCTCTGCAGAAATCACACACTATCCTCTAGACAGGTTAGGGTTACACTTTGCCTATTGGTGGAATAATTCAAAATGTATAAAGTTTTATACATCAAAAAGCTTTGAATTTGACTAGGCTGTCAATTAACTGACCTCTTTAAAAAGTAGTATTTAATTTCAGCTCTTACAGCAGTAAAAAGCTTATACATTAGGAAGCCTCTCAAAATGTTACTCCACACAGTGGCTTTGAGCAGAGTCAGCTGTCTCCTCCCACCCAGATTCACAGTGGGGCCTCAGTTTCCTCCTAGATCCCTGGGGGTTCACAATCAAAAGCACTCCTAGGGGGGCCGGGGAGATGGCTCAGTGGAATAAGCGCTTCCCTGCAAGCACAAGGGCCTGAGTTCAGTCCCCAGTTCCAACAAAAAAAAAAAAGCGCTCCTAGCCCTTGGAGCGTCCCTTCCTTGGCTGGTCACTGCCATGGTCCCCGCACACAAACCAGCAGTTGCCCCTCCCCCCCACACACACACATTGTGAGGCACTCAGAGCACCAGGCCTGTGTGAGGGTGCCAGACAATGCGCCCATTATGTCCAGGTACACAGAGGTCCACGCTAAAAGCTGCCAATTGTAGGTTAAGAGTACAACTTTCAGGCCCTGGAAACTCAAATATTGTATCTTCAGAAATCACTGGCAAACTGTACCGCTTCCCAGCTGGGGAGGCACTAACACATTGATTCGAATCCCTTGAACTCCATCTTTACAGCCCTGAGCTCATCCTGGAAAGTGCATTTCAGACAATATGGAGTTAAGTACCAAAGTCTGACAATGAAGTTAAAAGTCAAACTTGGGAAGCCCTGGGGTACACTCACTGTGAGACAAAAGAAAAAAGCCCTTTGTGTACATCTGTAATTTTATTGGAACAAAGCAACTTGTACACTTCCAGTGTTTAAAACTGCCCATCACCTTTTCCTTTCCAATGAAAACAACAACAAAAAATTTAAATAAACCAACAAAATTACAATGCATAATGTTAATTCCAAATTGACATATTCCGCCAATTCTCCCAGTGAGCTGCAGTGCTCCAGTCATTATTAGGAGAGAGTTGCATTTTAAAAGTGTCATCTTAAACTGCAAGGGATGGCTGTTAACATCACAAGCAAGCCAATGGAGAAGCCACTTGTCAATTGCCCACTAGGGCTGCCAGATAGCTCAGCAGATTAAAGCACTTGCTTAGGCAGAAATGGGGATCAGGTTTTGACCCCCCCCTGCTGTGCTGGCCCCAGCCCCGGGTCACACTGTGACTGCCATTGAGACTTGTGCGTGGTGGCATGCCTCTAGAATCCCAGCACTTGGGAGGCTGAAAACAGGAGGACCACTATAAGTCTGATCTGTGTAGTGAAATCCTGTAGACTCTGTACTAAAGACATTTTTTTAAAAAATGCCCACTTAACCCACCCAAACATGTCAAACCCACCCTTTGAAGACCTTCTATACCCCATTCTTAAAAAGTTTCTTTTTTAATCTTCTTTTTAAAACAAGAGAAAGTAGACAGGTGCATGCTAGTAAATGCTAACTGTCCATACTCACATAGAGACACAGTGTAAACTCTGAGTCCAGTACAGAGAAAGGAAGAAAGCTCAAATTCTCTGCACTACTACACAGGGGCTGAGCACCCTCCGGCTGCCAGCAGAACAAGTAAGTGGAGAACTGTGGTGCTTGAGAAGAGACCTCAGGAACAGGTCCCTGAGCACATGTGTGAAGGGACTGTGACGGGAAGACAGATCACCACTCTCATTTAGGTGACATTCTTTGGTGAGAACTTTGCTTTTGCAGTAGGGATTTTCATCAAAATAAAAGTCTGTCCTCTATCTTGACTTCATGTTTTCAAATGCTGTCACTCTGACCCTGGTCACATAATGCGCTGTTCCTGTGTCTTCCTGCCCAAGCAGTGAAGACACTTTGGATGGCTCACAAATGTTGTCATCAAAAAGATTCGGGATTTGGCCAATCAATTCTGACTTCTTCTGAAAGGTGGCTGGTAGAGTTTGCTACATGTCTGCTCTACTTTCACTGTCCCCTCGCTGGCCGGCTCATGAAGTCTGCCAATCTCGTCCTGCATTACATCAGCTGCTTCTTGTTCCTTTTCCCTATTGTCCTCACCATGGAGAACTCTGCAGGGAGCCCCGGACAGCCTGTGGCTGCACCCTCTGCCCATTCTGCTCTGGTCCCTAGTATCTATCTCTTATCTCACTCTGTAATTTTTTTATATTTTGGGTTTGTCATATATGGTACACCATACAATATTCAAGCTTACATGTCTGTGTTATCTCATTTAACCTTATAGTCTCAAAGCGTACCCATTTTCCTAAAATAACCCGTTTGTCCTTCTTTGCAGCAGAGTAGTATTCCGCTATGCACAATGTAGGCTTTAAAAGCTCCACAGGTGACTGTAGTTTTCCACCCAGGTTGGAACACAGTGGGAGTTAAGAACACCTGATCTCGGCTATTACTCAGCAGCAAGCAAGGGACAGCAGTCAGGTTACTTTTTCATCTTCAAGCCCTCAGTTTTCTTCTCTGTAAATGGGGGTGATTATAGCTACCTCATCCACTAGTGACTGGATCAGAGCTTGGTCAAAGTTCTGGCAGAGAGCGAGTGTTCACTGCATGGTGGTTATCATTCAAGTCATTGCAATGATGCAGGAAAGAGATGAAAAGGGAGCTGAGACAAAGGCAGGGAGCCAGAGAGGACGGCAAGGAGAACACAGGTTACAGATACTCTAGGAGTGAAGCAATGGGACTAGGGGAGCAGCTAGGGAGATGGTGGGTGAGGAAAAGAGAAGAATTCATGAGAATGCCTGGTGTAGAGCTGGCCCAGCTGGAGAGAGGGTGGTGATGCCTGCGTTGAGTTGGGTATATGGCGGGACAGGGGTAAAGCAGCTGGCGAGGGGAAGGGCTAAGGGGACAGTGTAGGAGTGGGGGACAGGAGATTGGTGAAGAAGATTGAGTGGGAGGAGCCCAGGCATGGGGCAAACACGCCCAGCCAGAAGTTAGCACAATGGCACAGGGGTTGAGAGAGAGGTCCGGCTGGGCCCCATCGGGCAGCGTGACCACATTCATGCATGCTGAAGCTGTAGAGACAGACACCACTTCTCACAGCCAGTGTGTTGGTGGGAAGGGAGGAGACCGAGGTCCACATCTGGATGGCAGACACGGCAGCAAAAATGGTGGCACAATGCCAGGGTCATGTCACATCTGGCCACATGCTGGCCCTATGGGGGGGGTGTGAGTCACGCCCTGGGGCACAGCTGCAGGCACACGCTTTCTACCCAGAGGCCCTTGCACCACCCTTGGGGACGCAATCTGGGGAAAGCTGCCACTGGCATCTCCCTCCCACAGTCTGTGAGTCAGGAAACCCACTGACCCCTTTCCCTGTGCAGAGAAGCTGCATGTCTGCCCACCGGCGGCTTCCTGACCTTATGCTCTGCATCAGGGGGGCAGAAAATAGTCCTTAAAGTAGTTCCTTCCCATCCCCAGGTCGTGACTGGGCCACTCCCTGAGATCTCAGAGGGAGGGAGCCTTAAAGATCTGTACTGTGGCAGAGCCTTCCATGATTCAGAAAGTGACCCGTGGGCTGGCAGCAGCAGCACGAGAAGTGCGAATTCTCAGGGCCCACCATAAGACTAACTGCGGGAGTGGAACGCTGCATTTTGTGTGTGTAAAAGTCCTCCAGGTGATTCCGAAGTGTGTGTGAGACTGAGAACCATGGCTCCATATAGTTAACAGGACAGGAAACACCAAGCGTAAGGAGCTAGCCCCTTCTCTGTATGTCTTTCTCTAGAATACAAGCCTGCAGCTAGCAGAGCTCTATAAATGGCATTTAGCAGGTGCTTGTTGAGGATCTAGTTTATGGAAAACTCATCTAGCACAGAAGCCACACACACGCACACACAACGCACACACAACGCACACACACACACACACACACACACACACACCAGACCTCTGGGAATTTTCCACTGGGAGCAGCAGCATATCCGTGCACAAAAGTCAGGTCAAAGGCAAGGCGGGGTGAAGCGCTGCAGCGAAGAGGCTCTGGGCCACAGCACCAGGAAGCCACCGGCCAAGCAGGCCGCAGGCCATCCTGTGGTGCCCCCTCACCTTCGGGACTGTTTATAAGCCAGCAGCATCAGAGAAAAAGTAGTCAAAAGAAAGTGGGCTGGGTCTCTGGAGGAGAAGGCTTGCTTAGTCCTAGGGGTGGGAAGGCCTGGAACCTACAAAGAGAAAGAATAAAACCAAGCAAAAGAGTTAAAAGAGCACTCACAGGTATAACTGAACACCATGAACTGGAGTTCTGACTCTGGATCCTGATTAAATCCTCCACTGTAAAACATATTTTTAGAAGATAATTTGGGAAACTTGAATAGAGACTGAGTAGCAGCTGATAAGAAGGATTTGATATCAGTTTTACCAGGTGTGATAATAGCATTGTGATTATGTAAGGAAATGCCCTTTGTTATGCTTAAGTATTTTGGGGGTTAAGTGTGTCAGTGCCTAAATTGTTAAAGATATTCCAACCAGCGAGAGCAGAGAAAATAAATAAAATAGGTATGGAAACATGATGACTGTATGAGTACGTGTGCGTGTGCGTGTGTGCGTGTGTGTGTGTGCGTGTGTGTGTGTGCGCACGTGCGTGTGCGTGTGCGTGTGCGTGTGTGTGTGTGTGTGTGTGTGTGTGTCTAGGCGGGGCTGCAGCCTGGGGCCTCACACATGTTAGGCCAGGGCTCTATCACTGGCCTATACCCACGGCCTGCTTGATGGCTACTGAAGCTGACTGGTAGTCCATGGGCTGTTTTCATGTGAGTTTGGTACAGCTGTAATAACAGGGTTTGGCTTTGGTCCTAGTGAGTGCTGGAGACTGATGCTGGAGGACTTCAGAGAAGGTCCTGGTAATGAGGACCAGAGCCCCTGGGAGAGGTCTGTGTGGGAGGTGGAGCTGCGGCCTCCTTCCTCCGTCCCTACCTCTCTCCCTTCCCATGTCTTAGCTTCCCCAATGTACCCAACAAACTGCAGAATTAACAGTGGCCAGGCAGAGCTGCAGAGTCTTTAGGTGTCTTAGGGGGAGGAGTGGGGGCGGCCCCACCGGGGGCCTGGCTGGACTTCAAATCCCAGGCAGCGGGGAGGCTTCTGTACACACCAGAGTGAGGCAACCCGGGCTGGGAAGGCTGAGCATGAATGTGCAAGGCAGGAAGGCAGAAACCCCAAGGATGGATAAAGGGCTTACCCTGGTCCAGGCCGGGGTAAGCGATAAGGGCTCGCACTGTACGTGGTGTCAGTTGGTGAGTGTGGCATTTCAGACGCACCGAGCATCAGCGGAATCCAGCGGTGATGGCTGACACATAGAGCGGCGCAGAGAACTTGAATGACTGGGCAAATGGTCAGGGAGGAGGGGGAGGAGTTAATTCAGAAAGTACAGGATCTGAAGAGAGGACTGATCAACCCTGCTGAGATGCTTCGAAACATCGAACATCCCTTCAGTGGCCATTTTAGGAGCAAGGTGAGGAGACCCAGCATCCGTGGAGCCACTGGTGGAATCTTCTTTCCCTGTCTCCCTTCCCAAGATAAAGCCTGACGAAACGTGAAGGCAGAAGTATGGGAAAGTGAGATGTGAGGCAGAGACGTGGGGTGAAGCTGCCTCAGGGAAGGCCCAGGGGCTTCTCGGCAGGCCCTGAAGGAGTCTGGCTTTGAAATCCTGTTCTGCTTTGCTTTTGCTTCCTGTTGTGCTGGAAGACCCTCCCCGCAGGCCTTGGGGCGCGGCACGAGTGAGGCCCCGTCCTCTCTGGCTTCTTTTCGTTGCACAACTGTACAGCCCAGAGGGATGGGAGCTTCAGAGCCAGTGGATGTGTACCAGTGCTCAGGGTCGGCCCAGTTCCTCCTGGAGATGGCCTGGGTGGGTGCCAGTGGTTCTCCAGGTCCGGATTCCTCAGAACTGGGGGACTTTTTCTGTCATGACTGCTGAATCACTGAGCTAACAAACAAGAGAAAAAACAGTCACATGGGGCAAGATTTCGAGAACAGAGTTACTTCAGTTGCCTGTGGAAATTGCACTACGTTGTGCAACAAGACTTTTGGGGTGAAAATGGACATTTGATCTTGATCTGAAGGTCTGGCCCATTTGTAAGACACCCGGTCTTCTCCTCTGGAGTTGGCGAGCAGTCGGTGATGCGACCCTGCCATTGCCACCAGCTCAGACAGAAACCAAGGATGCTGTGCGCTCCCCCAGAAACAGCTTATTGGTTCTTCTTTCTGATTTGTTATTTTCAGAAAATGAGACCAACGGGCCAGCAAGACACAAGGTAGATTTTTTTCTCAACTGCCTTCCTTCCTGTTGAAAACCTCTCAAGTTCTGCCCATCCCCACAAACCCACTTCCTTCCGAGTCCTGGCCTCCCCGTGAGCACCCCATTCCTCCACTGCCCTTGCTCTCCTCCTCCCACAGCCACCTGTAATTGGCCACCTGTAGTACCCCGTTCTTTTTCAACCCACCTAACACCAAGCTCATGGTCTCTATGCCTCTGGGTCCACATCCTAGCTGCTTTTGTGGTAGTAGGGTGAAGGTCATGAGTCGGATTCCTTCGACCCCAGCATCACTAGCCAGCACTTCTCAAGGGCAGGCCACTGGATGAGAACAAAAATGGTTTAGTACAGCGTTCTAATTATCATTTTAAAGGTAAATAATCCAGAAAAGCACATGCCCTACAGATAGATGGTAAAGAAACAGGACCTTCTGCAAACTGTTCCCATCTATAATAGCAGAGACAATGTTTTAGTGAATCCTGATTCCTGAAAAGCCAAATTCCAAAAGTTCTCCTTCTCCCCCAGAAGCTGTACTGCATGATGGTAGGTGCGTTCCAACTGAGTGGAGAGATCGCATTCTGTTTTCCGGTTCTGAGCTTGTTACAGTCAAGACAAGTCACCTACTTTACCATTTCAGAGGCAGAAGAGAAACCAAAATGGTTCATAACTCAGCACTGCACAGGGCTCAGAAAACAGTGGCGATGAATAACTAGCTATGGGGAAAGCTATGAAAATTGGCCTCTTGCAACGATGGCTGCAGCCCCTAGGGACTGCAGATTAATCCAAAACAGGCTCAAGGAGCAAGGAGGCAACTTTCACTGGAAACACAGCACTGTGGGGGCTTGGCACAGTGGTGGCCATCTGTGGAGCTTTGACCTGAGTGGAGAAGGCAGAACTCACGCCCACGCATGCAGAAACCGACAGAAGCAACTTGTAGCCAAAACTCACCATAGATTATGATAAGGGGGAAGAGAGAGGAGGGCAAGAACCAAGGAGTGTCTCAACAGGAAACAGATTTCCTAAAGAGTGCCAGCATGGAGCTCGGAGTGGAACAGCTCAAGTGTAGATAGGAAGAATAATGTGAGTCTGTGTGCAAACAGTGTCCAGCTGCCAGGGTGCCTGGAGCTGAGGCCTCTTACGTCACGGCACCGTGCTGATGCCTTTTGGTCAGTGTGGCTCTACCTCCAAGCTTCGCCTGTTTAATGAGCTCACCAACGTTTATCAAGCTGCTACAAGCGACTGGCACCGGGCAAGGCAACAGAACTTCAACAGCAGTTAACATACAGTCGCAGCTTCAAGAGCTGAGGGTCTGGTGCTGGGGCGACAGAAAAGAAAAGAGATCACTATAGCATCCTGTAATACCAGCTTCGCAGAGATGCACCTGAAGGGCCTAGATGTAATGGGAAGGAGACCAAGTCCCGAAGGGCATCAGAGATGGTGGCACCTGAGTGACGGTGAAGAAAAGGGGAGAGGACATTCAGAGAGAGAGAGAGGATTCAGTCTAGGATGGCATTACATGGACTCCAAACTTTAGATGTGGCCGGGGTATTGAGAATAACGTTTGAAGATGCTGGAAGGATCTGGTTTAATTAGGATTTCAAATCAAGGATTTAATGGGAAGCACCCTTGGCATGCGAGGTTTTCAGCAGGTTTTAAGTTTGTGCTTAATCCTGCAGCAGCTGTAATGGACCTAGGGTGAGAAGCTAGAGTAACTTTTATGGAGAGCAGCTTCTCAGGGGCTCCCCTTCCTCCCAGTCCTCCCACCCACAGTTGCTCCCTTTCTCCTTGTACCCTGAGCTATGCAGTATACCCACCAAGAGAGTTGGGAAGACAACCCACCCCCAGTCCTGCAGGGGAGCGCCAGCAGGCCTGGCGTACAGCTCGAGTGGTCTTGGCGTGCATTTCTGGTTCATCCCAATCCCAGTTGTCCAAGAAGGTAGCCAGGGGACTAAGAAGAGCTTTTCTAGGAAGACGCCACCCAGAGTCTTCTAGACAGCCCTGACCCGCCCTTCCAACGTCTCAGGAGAGAGCCAGGCACTGGGCTGGGGTGGGGCGCACTCAGTGGTAGAACATTTGGTTAGCACTGTGTGAGGCCCTGGGCTCCATCCCCACCAGCACTGAGAGAAGAAAAAGGTCAGGCAGGAGGAGTCGGCTTACTAGTGACGGTTTTTACAGTAGCTCCGAGCAACTGAGAATAGGTAGAACGAAGGCTATAAAGACAAACAGATCACCCAGTATTAGCTTTAGCTTCACAATCTATCCTATTACCAAAAGCGTTATTTTCAGTAGCTATGTCACTATTGTAAGAACTACAGCCTATTTTTGTCTGTATTTTTCCTACTATGAATAACTACTATGAAGACAACAATATACAATGTATTAATAATTGTAACTGTGCTACTAACCTGTTTTGGAACTGTCTCATTGCTATTTCTTTCTCAATAAAATTAATTTGTTTTTCTTTTTTTGGTAGAACCGGAGATTGAACTCAGGCCCTTGCACTTGCCAGGGAAGTGTTTATTCCACTGAGCCATCTCTCTGGCCCCCTCAATAAAATTGTTTTTTAAATATTTATTTTTCCTTTAAGATGGTTAAATGCTCACTTGTAAAAACAACAGCAAAAATCCAGGGATATGGCTCAGTGGCACAATACCTGCCTGGCAAGAGCGAGATCATGAATTCCACTCCCAGTACCAAAAATTAATAACAAACAAACAATTAATTAATTAATTAAATGCCCACTTGATTGTCCATGCACTAGGTATGAGGAAGCACTGGCCAGCTATTAAAGGGAGATTTTTCTCTTTTCAAAGGGGAAGTAGCACTGTCCAAGTTCATTAAGAGTTGTATCAGAGGGCCAGTGAGACTAAGCACCTGTTGGGACAAGGGCTCAATCATGGGCACCATGGGCCATGCCAGCCACACCCCAAGGCGTGCTGACCTGCCACTGAAACCAGGCATGGTTGTGCATGCCTGTAATCCCAGCAGGAGTCCAAGCTGTGTAGTGAGACCTTGTATCAAATGCATAAAAGAAAAACAGAGTCAGTATCAGAGAACACTTATTAAGCATCTAATTATGTAAACAGATTTTGTCTTGGGGGCTGCAAACAAAGTTAGAAGGGGATAGGAAGGGTCTGGCTATTCATGGTGGGATGAGAAGAGCCCCAGTGAGTGGTGCAGCCTTGTGGCCCACCCCCTTGGATGCTGCTCTGTTAGTCGCGCGGCCTCGACTTGCCGTGTCCTACTTCCCAAATCCAGGCAGTGGGTCCCCCCACCAAGGCTTACTCTGGGCCCATCGTACCTGATGACTGAGGTGGGAAGGTACCTTCACGTTCTGCAAATCCGGGTGAGTCGAGTCCCAGTCCAAACTTCACTGCGGTTGGGGACAAGAACGAACTGTACCACACTTTCCTGACTATACCAGGCTGTCTCCCTTTGTTCTTGCCAATTCACCATCACTTTGGAGCCCTAACAATACCAAACAAAGTTGGACCTTGTGTGGGAGTTGAGACTGAGTGATAGCTTCTTTCTCTCCATGTTGGGTGTGGCTTTCCTCCCAGACAGAAATGATTTTTGTAGCATTCCATCATTCCGTGGCTATGGGGTAGGTAGGGCCCTTAGAAATGGCAAATTCTGCACTGACCAGACAATAAAGTGTCTTTGGATACAGCGCCAAAGACTCACGTAAGAAAAAAGCATTTTCCAGCATTCTAAATACCTAGGTGCGGGGAAGGCTCGCAGGGAAGGAGGAGGGAAGCCCTGGGAATAAACAGTCTGAGATCAGCCACTGGCTGAAGTCTTGTGTCACATTCTAAAACTGAGCATGGCCAAAAATAGTTGTAGAGTTGTATGGGAATGAGGGAGCTCTGCCCTGTGCTCTAGGACTGTCCTGCATGTAGGTGTCCACTTGGTCAAGCTTTCACACAGAAGTTCCTCCCTCTTTGATACTTTTGGTTCTTTGTAGAGAATACTGGGGTCTCCCATATCAAATTTCTTTCTTTTCCCCTTAGTTTTTCCAACTGTTCCTGCTTTCTGGCTAAACTTTTTTTTTTCAGCGATTATGACGTTTCATTGGGGAATTTACAAATTATAAAGCACTCACCCTAACCCAAGCATATGTAACTAAAAGTGTCACAGCCTAGACCAGTGATGGTGACCCTTGCAGAGCTTTCAGTGATCACAGACAGCCACTGAAGCACGTGACCCACAGGTTCATTTCCACTGAACTAGACCCCGGAGTTCAGGCCATCTCTGTTCAGACCCAGTTTCTGAAGCTTCTCCTCTAGAACAAAGCCACCAACAGAAGTACACTGTGAGCCACGTACATAATTTAAATGTTCTATTATCTATCCACATTACAGAGCAAAAAAAAAAACAAAAAACCAAGCTTTAATAGTACATTTTTAATAGCACATTTTAGTTACCCAAATACCCCAAAACATCATTGCTTCAACATGTAATCAATATAAAAACTATTTTGCATCCTTTTTATGTGAAATATTCTCTTCTAAATCCAGTGCATATTTCTAAGCTTAAAGCATACTTTAATTCAAACATTAAGTTTGCATCACAAATGCTTGATCTGTATTTATATTTCACACAACTTGTAGTTGATTCACATACCCAGTTTATTCCAAATATACTTAACAGTCTTCCAATAACTGAGTTGAGTACCAAAAATAATTTTCTTGTCTTAATATTTGCATCCATATTGTCAGATCTAATTATTTCATAACTGGCTTGACTTTGAAGCCAAACTCTGTCAGTGTAAAACTATACTGAAATAATTCACTATCTTTTCGATCAAGTCAATATTATTGACATTGAATTCAAGGGGGTGTTGCATAAGCCAAAAAGCAACAATAAATTCTTCAGTACTGAATGACTAATGTGTTCTTCCTACTTTTTTGTCTTTGCTTCAAATTTGCATAATGCTCTTGATTGCAGTGAAAACCTGCAAATTAATTTGTGTTTTGAAGATGTATAAAATTGGGGCCAGGGATACAGCTCAGCAGTACAGTACGTCCCTAGCAAGCTTGAAGCCCTGAGTTCAATTCCTGGTATCAAAAAGAGAAACAAAAAATAAAATAAAATTGTGTAAAATTGTTGTCAATTTATATTATTTTGAAGTTTCAATTTCAACAAAAATTCTAGGACTGGTCACCTAGGTCCTTCTCAGGCTGTTCCTTCTTTTAAAGTTTCAAATTCAGCTCATTCCTATGCAGTGTGAGAAAATTTAAGTCACACTGTTGCCTCTGGTTATTGAGTATTTGGCAAATATTCGTCTTGCTTGAAGACATCTTAACTAAGAATTACAGTATAATAACCGTCAAAATCCCTCACTATTTAACCACTGTCGCTGGGGAAGAGCACAAAATCATCCTATTAACTTGCTACTGTTTCCTTTAACAGTTCCACGAGATGACTATTTGGGGCATTTTCACATCTAGAAAGCATTCAAACAACTACACCTTAACAATCGCAATACAAATATTTGCAGTATGAATCATTTAAGAGGATCAAAGCAATTGAGGGTTTTTTTTGTAGTTGCTGTTGGGGTTTTTTTTTTGGCTTTAAAAATTATAATAAATCCAGGGAAGTGCTTATTCCACTGAGCCATCTCCCCGGCCACCCTGAATTCAGTCTTTAGGCTGCAATATGACAACACTTTTTGAGAAAATTAATTTGAAAAAAATGCATTTCTGGGCGAAACCCACTCTTAAGTATTCCTCGAACAGTGTCTCTTACACCATAGTGAGCCGAGGAGAGTCTTCACAAGCTTTCAAACCTTGACTTAACTGAACTTTGACACAGTCAGGAAAGGCTTTGCATTCCATCGGCAATCACTGGTTGCTTAAGTGAGGAGTATTCAGCTTTCTCTTTCGGCTTTATTGAGGTATGACTGACAAACACAAATTGTCTATATTTAACACGTGCGATGTGATGGCTTGATATATGTTGTGAAATGATTACCAAATAAGTAACGTGTTTATCACCGAGCAAACCTGCCCCGGCTGTGAGTGAGTGTGCCCGTGTGCTTGTGCATGGTAAGAATCTATTCTATTAGTAAATTTCAAGTATAAAATACGTTACTATGTTGTATTATTACATTATAGTCATCCTGTGATACATCCTATCTCCAGCATTTAATCATGTTATACATGAAAGTCTGTGTCTCCCTACCAGCGTCTCTCCATCTCTTTTACCTCATAATCCTTAGTAACCACCATTCTCTTCTGTTCCCTGAGTTTAACTTTTTTAGATTCCACATATAAGTGAGATCATGCAGCGTTTGTCTTTGTGTGTCTAGCTCATTTCACCCAGCAGAATGTCCTCCAGCTTAGCAAATGGCAGAAGTTCCTTCTCTTCTCAGGCTGAAGTACGTGTGTGTATTTGATGCAAGCTGTAACCACATTTTCTTTACCCATTCATTCATCAACGGCTGTTAGGCTCTTTCTATATCTCGCCTATTATGAATAACGCTGCGATGAACCAGATATCTCTTCAAGGCAGTGTTTCATTTCCTTTGGAGACAGACTCAGGAGAGAGAGTGCTGGACCAGATGGTAGCTCTGCTTTTAATTTTTTGAGGAACCTCCAAACTGTTTTCCATAATGGCTGTGCCAAGCTTTCACTATTTGTAAAATATCTTTCAATTTTTTTTTCTTATACTTTTCCAACAAAATTTCCATAACTAAAATAGTAATTTCTTTGAGTACTTCTCCATTTAAAACTGGCTGTCTTTATATATATATATATATATATATATATATATATATATATATATATATAAATCCAACTTTTCTTATACATGGCTCATCAACATTATAAGCTCAGATCCTGCTCACATTTAAAAATATATATTTGTTGGGTAGCTAATTCTCATTTCAGGCAACTAATACTGATTTTTAACTATTGAAAGGAAACTTTGTATCAAATTCATTATATACTTGCTAAAAATATCTCCTGTACTTAGCCATTTTATCTCTAATTTTTTTCCAAAAAAATTGCCCTTAACATTTGTCTTAGTCTGTTTGCTGCTACTATAACAGAATATCACAGAGTAGGAAATTTATAAAGGAATTTATTTCTCACAGTTTGGGAGACGGCAGTGTCTGAGAGCGTAGCACCCACATCTACTATGACAAAGAGCAAGTGGGAACAATGGAACACTCACATGGCCAGGTGCAGTGATTCTTACCTATTCCTCCTTCTGGTGGGCAGACAAGAACACGATCACTGGAGTTCCCATAATATTTGGTTAACATGTCTGTGTAATCAGAAATTATAATACCCTGACAGCTCCTATCTGATTCTTTTTCCTGGATACAGAAAGAGA
>PVKA01040512.1:0-18700 GCA_004027165.1 Ctenomys sociabilis | reverse complement strand
TGCAGTTCAGGCTGGCCTTAAGCTCACTTTGTAGCTCAGGCTGGTCTCGAACTCACAACAATCCCCCTGCCTCAGCCTCCCGAGTGCTGGGATTACAGGCCTGCGCCACCACGCCCGGCTCACTGAAGAGTTTTAAGAGTTGCAGCATGACATTCTTAGTTAGGAAGCCCTTGGTTCCACATAATGGTGACTTCTTTCAGAAAAGTTGTCTTCTATTAACATGCAGCATCTACCTAGAAATATGGCTGCACTTCCATGTCTTCACAGTAACAACCCAGAGTCAAGACTCAGTTTTTTAGAAACCAGCCCCGCTGCTAAATAGCAACCAACATTAAATCACAACAAATCTCTAAGCTGTGATGTTCAATTCTACTCTGAACTTAGCATTACACATGCAAGTCCTGACAATCTGTTTTCCCATGTCTCAGTTTCTCCAAAGCACTTTATAAGATACCTGTCAAAGCTTCAGTTTTAGCAGAGAGCTAACAAACTAAAGGAATTCTGAGGCTTAGTAATACAATTCTTGGAAAAGAAAGCATTAAACAATTCTAAATGTTTATACTATAACTGTACTGACTGCGCCCTGTACAATTTCTGTAATTGACTCGTTTTAATTTCCTCATTCCCTCACAAAATAGGTTGACTTATCCACTAGATACTATCTCAGAGAGATACTACAGTGGCACAATAATATGTTTTCAGGTTTCTTTGGGGTTTGAGAAAAGATCTCATTATATAGCCCAGGCTGGCCTTGAACTTCCAGCAGCCTTCACACCATTGCCTCCTGAGTGCTGAGTTTTCATTTCTTAGAGGCAAAGTGTGAGCATCACAGAGCAATGTTAACGCATGTAATATATTTTTGCCATGCCTCAACAAAAGACTTTTTTTTTTCTTTTAACTCTTTGACACAGGGCTTCACTATGCAGTTCAGTCTAGCCTGGAAGCCCTTTTGAAGTCCAGGCTGACCTCAGCCTCCCAGTGATGGAATAACAGGCAAAGGCTATAAAAACTTGTCATTTTAAAAAAAATTTTTGTTAATTTTATTTATTAACTAAAATTTTCAAAAATAAGGTTTAGTACATGTGTGTAGTAGCACATGCTTACACACCCTGAGAGGATTTGGTAGACATCTTAATTCCTTTTTTCATTCCTTTCCTATTCCTTCCATCCTCCCCTCTGCCATTTGGATTCCCTTCATTTTTTCAATATATGCTAGCAGTGTATAATGTTCACATTCCTTGTGTGGAGCTGGAACACGTACACATACACATCCCAATTCCTTTGTTCATCCCTGATCCCTTCTGTCTTCCCCTCAATGATCTTTCTCTCTTTCTCTCTCTCTCTAGTTCCTACTTTTTATTTTGCTATTTTCACTGTGGGTTTCTCATTTAATGGGAAAAATGTGGTTTTTTTTGTAAGAATAATGAATATTCTTACAAAAACATTTAAATCTAAGTGATCACAAGATGTCAGTAGTAAATGAATTTTGATTTTTCTCAGAATTGCATGGTAGATGTATTTATTATTACATATTCTTTATTAGTATATGTTCGCAATACTTGATTACATTTCTTTTCAGGGGGCCAGGGATATAGCTCAGTGGTATAAGCACCTGCCTGGCAAGTGCAATGTCTTGAGTTTGATCCCCAGTACTGGAAAAAAAGAAAAATCCTTTTGAGGAGTCTGTATACGTACATAACACATCTTAATCTTTTTGTCCCCTTTCCCTCCCATGCCTTCCAGCTCCTTCCAACTTTTGATCTCCTTCCCATCTGAAAAAGCTATTTCCATTTTTTTCTTTTTTTTGTTTCTTTCCTTTTTTTTTGGCAGAACCAGGAATTGAACTCGAGACCCTTGAGCTTGCCAGGGAAGTGCTTAATTTACCCAGCTCCCCAGCCCCATGATTCTCTTTAATTGAAACTTTTTCCCTCCCCACCTCCATCTCTTATTCCCCTTCCTTTTAAGAAAAAAGATTGGAGCTTGATTTATATTCTTATTTCATAACAGAAAACAATGTTGAATTAGTGCCACAAGTTTGAAAACCAAGTTTAACAAATAAGACAAGAAATTAAAGACGTTTCTTAAAGCAAGCTACAAAAGCTTCTGCGACCAAGATAGTTATTGAACAAGTTATTTAATGACAAGTTCTCTGGTCAGTTTTCACATCATACAATTAAAAAACATATAGTGGTGTTGATTAGAGGGTTTTGTTTCTTGCCAACAATTTTCACTACATTTACTTTTTAATTAAATCAGGAGTAAAAAAAAATTAAAGTTGCATCAAAACTCTATTTCTCAACAGAAGTAAATTTTTTTCCTACAAATCAATGAAGAATTCAAAAATATCACCAATTACAAATGGGCCTGAAATTATAAAGCCAAATTATATATACCTTAAAGAGAGAGGTGTTCCAAAAACAATTTTCTTTTCACTCAATTCTGAGAGGTTATGTGGTTAGGAAACTCCTGGAAAATAAGAGACAGTATTTTACCAGGGTAGATCTTTTTTTTCTGAAAATGAAAACACGTACTGCTCAAATTTGGGGGAAAGCTAAGATTTACAAGTAATGAGGTTTTATTCTTGTTCTTTTGGTTTTTGGGGTTGGGGTGGGTGTGGGCATGAGCAGGACCTCATGCTAGCGAGGCAGGCCCTCTGTGCACCACTCTATATCCCTGGTCTCTGTAAAAAGGTTTCTGAAAGTGTAATGTCATGGCTTAAAGCAACACACTGTACAGTGGACAAAAGACAAATGGCTTGGGAACTAATGAAGACTGTGAAGTACATGGCACAGGAGAACTTTCCTTTTTTCAGTCTCAGTTATTTCAGGATGAGGGCTGTGAATACTTTTTTTGTTTTTTAAAGAAACTAGATATCGCACTGTCCAATCACACGAGCCTGATTTTTTCAAGCTTGTGAAGTTCCCAACTAGCAGCTGTACATTTTATTCATAAACGTGGTTTCTATATGTTTGATGATGAAAACGCAAACACATGGAAAATTACCAAAAGACATTCTATTCATGTAACATTGGAAAATACACCTAGTAAACACAGATCATAATCACCTTTTATAACTGGATTTAAGATGACAGAATTTGAGTTAAAGTCTCAAAATCCCAGGTTTGACCTAGAGGTGCCTCTCACCTTTAAATGGTAGTTGTCAGTAACAAACAGAATTCCTTACTTTGAGATGCTTTCTGCATTTTTTACCACATAACATGTTTCTGCCTGTTTCGGTTTCTCGCTGTTACTATAACTTAAGAAAAGAGCTGCTCTTCTAAATGATTTCAGAAATAAAATTATGGGCTTTCATTTGCTCTCCAGTATTTTAATATTTTAATGGCCTGGAATCTTATTTTTTTCTTCTTCTTTAACAAATAGTGTATTAGAAAGCACAAGGGCCTGAGTTCAATCCCAGGTTCTACCAAAAGAAAAAGAAATAGCATATTTTTAGGGGCTAGGGAGATGGCTCAGTGGAATACGTGCTTCCCTGGCAAGCGCAAGGGCCTGAGTTTAACCCCCAACTCCACCTAAAAAACAAAAACAAATAGTATACTATAGAGGATGAGCATCCTCAATCCAATTATCAAAAGTGTCCTCAGGAAGTTTCAGATTTCAGAGCATTTCAGATTTCTGAACTACAAATGATCAATTTGTAAATCTATGGAAATATTCCAGTATCTCAAAAAAAGGTTGGGATATAACTTGGCACAGAGTGCCATGAGCAAGGTCCTGGGTTTGGTCATCACACAGCAGACAACAGAGATGATGAAGCAGGAGGTATAGGAAAGAAAATCTGAAATCTCCAAAATCAGAAAGCTTCTTGCTCCAGGTACATCAGCATCAGACGAGGTAACAGATACGCAAATGTTACTAAGCAAATCTCCAACCTAGAACCCAGTTGTTCCATCATCTCACCTATTCAAAAGACTGACATGAATAGGAACTAACAAAGAACTCTGAGCAAACCTATTCAACACTATGTGTGGATGCCTCTGTACCAATGGGACTTCCCTCAATCCAAGCCCCTCTACACTGAACTATGTGGATATCTAGTGTCCTACCTCAAAACTTAGAAGGGGGCTGGGGAGATGGCTCTGTAGAATAAGCGCTTGCCTCATAAGCTCAAGGACCTGGAGTTCAATTCCTCAGTTCCACAACAAAAAAAAAAAAAAAAATAGAAGGGAAAATGGAGCTGCTAGAAGCCACACATGATGATAAACTGCCACCAACAACAGTAAAGTCAAAAACACAGTAGATCTGCAATCATTTGAGTCTAGAACATCTTTACACAAGGGATACTAGAGATTCATACAGGTGTTACTCATACATCCAAGAGCAAAGCCATTCTTTTAATCTTCCAACTAATATCAAAAGATAACAAAAAATCATTATTTCCTACATCTGTATAGCACATACTGTAAGCAATGGAAAAGATACGAAAAGCTGGGATAAGCCCAATTATTTTCTTTTCCCAATTAATAAAGCCTTTCTCTGCTCATGCTCATCTTGTGGAGGCCAACAGGCAGACCACACTATGCAGAACGACACTGGTGTGGACTTGTATGTGTTGTGGAAATGCTCCGCCAGCAATCACATTATTGGTGCCAAGGACCTCTCATCCATCCAGATGAACATGGCCAAGGTGGACAAGATCTCAGGCAGGTTTAATGGCCAATTTAAAACCTACACTATCTGCAGGGCTATTCAAAGGATGGGTGACTCAGATGACTCCATTCTAAGATCAGCCAAAGTTGATGGCATCATCTCAAAGAACTTTTGAGTGGAGAGTTGTGGATGTGTAGTGTCTGTTGCAAATAAATAGGATATATTATTTATATATATCGATATATATATAACTAGAATATAATGAATTAAATTCACTGCTTTAATCACTTCAACAACTACTGTTTAGGGGCTGAGTTCAATCCCCGGTTCCACCAAAAAAAAAAACAACTACTGTTCATATGCACTATTCTAGGCAACAGAGAGTGTTGTTCAGACAAAAAGTTACATGCCTTGTCTTTATGGAACTGGTATGAAAATAACCCTGAACCCAAAACAAAATTATAAATCACTTAGAACATACTGTCACATTGTAAGTATGAAAAACACCTGATTTAGAAGAAATATAAACCACCTGACACACAGCTGTTGTGCTATGATGGAGAACTCCCAGGTGTGGGTCCTACCACTAACACTCAAGTGAATAAAATAAGAAATTACTACCATAGGCTTCAGCCTTTTAATATATAAAACAGGGTCACACTACACATTCCATGTGTTCAATAAAACAATATGTTTCCTGAATGGGTTAACTGATAATGTTATATAACTGGATTGGGGTGGGTTTTGTTTTTTGTTTTTTGGTCTTTCTGAGACAGTCTCTTATGCAGTTCAGGCTGACCTTGAATTCACTCCATAGCCCAGGCTGATCTCAAACAACAATCCTCCTGCCTCAGCTTCCTGAGTGCTGGGACATGGGCCACCATGCCTGGCTGGGTGTTCCTCATTAGTAAAGTATAACATTATTTTGTTAGGGCAAACCATACCTAATAAAACAAAAATATTATTAATAAAGTACAATGAGAATACACTAGGGCGGCCAGTCTGACAGCTCAGCGGACTTGAGTGCCTGCTTAGGCAGAGCCCTGTGGCCGGAGTTCAATCCCCGGCATGCCAGGCCAGGCCAGCATGAGACTGGGCACACCTGTAATCTCAGCACTTGGGAGCCTGAAAAAAGGAGAATCACTACAAGTCCGAACTACATAGTGAGACCCTGCAGACCCTGTCCTAAATACAGGAAATAAAAAGAATACACTACAGAAAAAGCAAATTTTACAAAAGCTCTCAGGCAAAAACAAGTATCACTTTACTTTCTTCTTTTGTATGTTTAGTGCTAAAGTAAATTCTAGAGTGAGCAGAGAAATTACTACTGGAAAGTAGTCATTACTCTCTAAAGACTGTAAAGGGTTTACTTTAAACAAAAGAAAAAATATTTACCTAGTTTCATTTGACTTATCTAGGTAAAAGGCCATAGAACTTCAAAAGATCAGGTTGGTTAAATTGCACAACAACAGTGTCCAAGGGGGCCTGGGAGATGGCTCAGTGGGATAAGCGCCCCCCTGGCAAGCTCAGGGGCCTGAGTTCAATCCCCGGTTCAGCCAAAAAAAAAAAAAAAAAGTTTCCAAGCATAATCAGACATTACATATAAGTTATGTGCCATCCAACAGAAGGTTACTAACAGTTTGCATAAAGTCACAACAGCAGCACCACACAATGTCCCTATTTATATCAGGATGGAATCTGCAAAAGTAAAAAATTCATGCCTCAGTTATTTAATCTATAGAAGGCATGGACTTCAAAAAGCAAATATGCAGAAGAATCATCTTCGATCTAGTGAGATCATAAAGCTCAGCCCTGAGGGGAGTCAATATACTAACAATTTAAACAGCGCCATCCTGCTCACTTCATTCCCAGAAAAGATACATTTCCAACACCTTTTTATGATTAATGAGACACACTTATATCATTACAGACTACACAGTTACCTCCACTGTGGCTGAACACAGAATGGAATTCCACAAACCATCTTACTAAAAGCACAATTCCAAAGGCAGATTTAATTTCATGACCTAGCCTTTTAAGACTTTTTGGGGGAGGGGGAGATTACCCTTATGGGTCACAGTTCTCTCGGTGGAGGACCACAGAGGCTTCTGGTTCCAATCATCAATTCAAGAAAGAAGAAATTATTTTGGAATCCTAAATCCTATAAAGAAATTTGCATTAAATATGCCCAACACTAGTAGCTAGAAATTGAACCTTAGAAACAGCTGAGAAGTTTGATACCTAGAGCCAGCAAGAGAGCAAGCTAGTGGTGAGAGGAGGGGAAGGGAAGGGTGGGGAAGGGAAGGGAGGGGTAGAAAGGGGAAGGGAGGTGAGAACAGCTGGGAAGGAAAGAGTGCAGCAATATCTACTCTGTTGTCCAATAAAGCCAAGTGTTGTAATTAGCATCTCACTTTCCTAGCAATAGCCGTGACTATAGTTATTAAGTCATTTTCAAGAAACTTCAAAGGCAGATTTTAACAATAATTTAAGAAACTGCTGGAGTCCTTCAATGAAGGTTAAACCATCTCCCCATTGTCTTCTAAGATCTTCTCTACACACAAATTTGTGAATCAGCTTAAAAGTTTTAGCTTAATTTGACACATTAAAGGAGCCATGCAGGGGCCGGGAGATGGCTCAGTGGAATAAGCACTTCCCTGGCAAGCACAAGGGCCTGAGTTCAATCCCAGGTTCTGCAAAAAAAAAAAAAAAAAAAAAAAAAAAAAAGACATGTTAAAGGAGCCATGTAAAGGACTAAGTATTGTGGCTGGGGATGTAGCTAGTTGGTAATAGTGCTTGCTTATAATGTACACGTGCGGGGCCCTAGGTTCTCTCCCCAGAACCAAAACAAAGCAAAAGACTAAGTATTACTTAAACAGAATTTCTTTCAAACTGACATAATGAAAAATGAACAAATCTCATTGTAGCAGGGAAAATTTTATCCTATCAGGAGTGGGCTTCTAGAAGGACACCAGTGACAAGCAGAATCCAATATCCTGAACAGCACCTGAACATGATCTGAGAGGGAACATGATTCCATAGAGTACTGGCTTTGAAGCTAGACCAGCCTGGCTTCAGTGTTCCAGGGCTAATATTTAGTGCTACAGGATCAGCCCAATTTGTCAGCCTTTCAGGGCTGAAGTATCATCAGTTATTACTCTGTAAAGATGGTTTCAAATATTAGAAATGCAAATTATAGCCAGGCATAGTGTCACATACCTCTCATTCCACCATTTAAGAGGTTGGGATAGGAGAATCTCTAGGCAAAAACAAGCCTGGATTACACAGCAAACAAGTCTTATCTCTAAAGCCCAAAGACAGAGAGCATAAGAGGTTTATAGGGCCGGGGAGATGGCTCAGCGGAATAAGCAGTTCCCTGGCAAGCACAAGGGCCTGAGTTCAATCCCCGGTTCCACCCAAAAAAAAAAAAAAAGCTTTATCAATCCTCAGTATCAAGAACTCAATGAAATGCAACTTTTATATTATTTGATAAATTCAACTTACTCTAGTTCCTTTTATCCATCAAATAATTCACCTTGTAAGTCTAGCCTGTCACAAGCTAAGAACTCAATAAACAGTAGCAAATATTATTATCCATCAAATTCACTAATCCTGTCCTCACATAAGCATTTATAAATACAAACTTAGTTAGATACTGAGCCAGGGAGATGGCTCAGTAGAATAAGCGCTTGCCTGACAAGCACAAAGGCCTGAGTTCAATTCCCTGGTTCCACCCAAAAAAAAAAAAAAAAAAAGCTAGATACTACTTGTAAAAAATTTTGAAGGGAAACAAAAAACACACTGACTACAATCAACTCTGTCTGGGGAAAAGGAATCCCTTAGCCACCTCAAGCACACAAGGGAGGGGGGTGACAGGGAGGTGGAATTTAAGTAGTCATGTTCTTTCAGGGAGACAGTGATCTGACACTGAAGCTTCTGTGGGCTGGCTGACACCACAAAATATTTCTAATATTAAAAAAATGGTGAGTTTTGATTCTATTACTGTTGTAAATCTTCAGTTATCACATTTCTTTCCCAAACTAGATAATTAATCAATAGCAGCCAGATGAGCTACAGATTTAATACTTAGAAGACTAATTTTTATCTGAAAGTAAATACTTTCTTGGACCAATTTTTGTTTTCAGGTAATACACTTTGATAGAGACCCATAAATATAAACCTTTAACCATAAATGAACACGTGTAATCCCAGAAAAACACAAATAAGAGGGGGCCAGGGAGGGAGATGGCTCAGTAGAGTAAGCACTTCGCTGGCAAGTGCAAGGGCCTAAATTCAATTCCTGGTTCCACCAAAAAAAAAACACACACACAAATAAGAGATTTCATTTCTACCTCAACTTATATGGTGACATATTACTCTTATACCCTTTTTTGCCAGTATGAGAATATCAATGGTTAAAAAATAAATTATTGGGCCGGGGAGATGGCTCAGTGGAATAAGCGCTTCCCTGAAAGCGCAAGGGCCTGAGTTCAATCCCCAGTTCCACCAAAGGGAAAAAAATAAATAAAATTTTAAAATAAATAAATTATTTGCAGCAATTTCTCATTTACTACTTTAAAAATAATAGCTTTTTTTTACAGCAAGATTTCTAATTCAGAACGTAAGTTTTTCTGTGTTGTTTTTTTTTTGTCTTTTTGAGACAGGGTCTCACTATGCAGTTCAGGCTGGCCTTAAGCTCACTTTGTAGCTCAGGCTGGTCTTGAACTCACAACAATCCTCCTGCCTCAGCCTCCCAAGTGCTGGGATTACAGGCCTACACCACCACACCCGGCTAGAACATTAAGTTTTTAATGATACAGCTATGGACATCATCCCTGGGGTGATTTGCTAAGATATTATCTCCTTACTAGGTGAGAACAAAGGATCTGGTCAGCATGCTCTAAGTTTCTTTTTTTTTTTTTTTCTTTGTCTTTTTGAGACAGGGTCTCACTATGCAGTTCAGGATGGCCTTAGGCTCACTTTGTAGCTCAGGCTGGTCTCGAACTCACAACAATCCTCCTGCCTCAGCCTCCCGAGTGCTGGGATTACAGGTGTGCACCACCGCGCCCGGCTCATAATTCTTGATTTATAAATGAGCATCTTGGTGAAAAAGTTCAAAAAACAATTTGCTTTAAAAGCAGAGCTCTAAAATCTAAGCAAAACTGCAAATCAAAGCTCTTAGCTCTAAAGATCTCAGAATAACTTATACAGCTAGCTCAACTTAAAATTAACTATGACAGGCCGGGCGTGGTGGCGCATGCCTGTAATCCCAGCACTCGGGAGGCTGAGGCAGGAGGATTGTTGTGAGTTCGAGACCAGCCTGAGCTACAAAGTGAGCTTAAAGCCAGCCTGAACTGCATAGCGAGACCCTGTCTCAAAAAGACAAAAAAAAAAAAAAAAAAAAAAATTAACTATGACAGCTAGAGATGTAGCTCATGGTAGAGCTTACCTAGCATGCTCAAGGCCAGAGTTTAATCTCTAGTACCTCAAAGTAAATAACTGTAATAAACATGCAGGCTGAAGTATTCGTGTGCTAATGTACAACTTACCTTGAAATGTATCAGAAAAAAAAACAGGCAAGTTAAGAGATAGAATAGATATGGTAGGAATAGTGTTAAAAGTAGAAGGTTGTATTGAAAAAGATACACACTAAAATTTCAAAAACTGTTACGTTTGACATGCAAAACGGGAGAAAAAAACATAGCAACTAACACATCTTATTGTTCAGTATTTCACTTGCAATTTTCATTTTTAAAACACATAAATGATATAGCTTTAATCCCGCAAAAATTTTATATTAAAAAAAAACTCCCAAAGAAAATTACACCGGATGCATTTCAACCATATAAGTCTTCATCGGAAGTTAATTTAAAATAACCAGGCATAGGTCTAGTGTGAAATAAATCTGTCATAAAATTTTGTAAATATTTTTGAAGTCTCTGAAATCCTAGCCCTCTCATCCAAGGGGGAATAATTCGTATGTCCCCAAATTGAGTAATGCTATGTCACCAAGTATAATACAAAATGACCAGTCTAAAGGTTTTTCTTAAAAATAAAGTCTCTGAGCCCATCAGATAGCTCAGCAGATTAAAGTGCCTGCTTAGACAAACACAGGAGCACAGATTTGATCCCAGGTGTGCTGTGCCAGCTCTCAGACAGTGATTAAGATTGGATGGCAGAAGCCTATAATCCCGGCGCTTGGGAGGCTGAAAACAGGAGAATCACTGTAA
Organism: Ctenomys sociabilis; assembly: GCA_004027165.1. NCBI lineage: Eukaryota > Metazoa > Chordata > Mammalia > Rodentia > Ctenomyidae > Ctenomys > Ctenomys sociabilis. Next base: position 7,865 of record PVKA01040512.1, on the reverse strand, counting down.
GTCCAATATTCATTGTGAGATCCAGTAGACCCTGTCCTAATACATAAAAATAAAGTTTCTGAAAATGACTATGACATTACTCAAAGTCTTTTTTTTTTTTTTTTTTTTTTTTGGTGGGACCGGGGATTGAACTCAGGTCCTTGCGCTTACCAGGGAAGTACTTATTCTACTGAGCCATCTCCCCAGGCCCGACATTACTCAAAGATATCTTTTTCATCTAAATGCGTTTACATTTTTATGCTGATGAACTTCACTCTTGCTTTCCCAGTAAAAGTTCTCAAAAGAAAGTTGCCTCGAACTGGACTCAAGTTGTACCTTCTATATTAAATATCTGCATTCTCTTACTGGGGATAAGAAAGACTGGATGAAAGAAGCCATTTACATGATTACACCAGGATCAACACTGACGGTCTGGGCTTCAGCACAGAGGGAAATTTCCATGAGTCATATTGATTTCTAAAATTAAAGTAATTTGTATATGAAAGGGTTTTCTGACTGAATCTTAAAAGAGCAATTTATTCTGAAGAGACTATTTATGGTAACAATTTTAACTATTTGAAAGTTTTACTAGAACTAAGATATGTACATGCACTAACTCTCCACAATGAATGTAATCATAGCATATAGATATATATCAAAAGTTTTAGATTGTACTTTAAGCCTAATGGGAAGCAATAACCATGTGCAGTTTATTTATTTTATGGAAAAAAGTTAAAACAATTTCATAACAAGATGACATGAGAATAAAATAGTTAACACTGTATATTACCTTTAAAGTAGTTACTCAGAATACAAGATATGAACATAAAAAGATTGTCCAATCGATAATAAGCACAAACCTTCCTTTAAAAATACATTTTACTGGGGCCGGGAAGATGCCTGAGTGGGATAAGCGCTTCCCTGGCAAGCCCAAGGGCCTGAGTTCAATCCCAGGTTCCATAAAATTAAAAAAAAAAAAAATTTACTTTTTACTTCCTGTCTAGATATCAAGTTGAAGTTTCCCAAATTAAATTTTAAGAGGATTGCCCAGGGCCGGGGAGATGGCTCAATAGGATAAGCGCTTCCCTGACAAGCGCAAGGGCCTGAGTTCAATCCCAGGTTCCGCAAAAAAAAAAAAAAAAAAAAAAAAGAGGATTGGCCATCCCTTCCCACCTTCCAGGTCTCAATAACTAAAACACAATAGTATATTTATTGCACTTGATCAAGCTCAGAAGTAAACATGCAAGCTTAAAATAACAACGTTACAGGTCTAAACACTTAAAGCTATTAAAGACCAAAACATGTTTTAAGTAACAATGCCAAACGTTTATTATATTCCTGTCGGGCTTCCATTCTGGGAAAGACTGATCTTGCCTCTCTGTTCCACGCTTTCCCCCCAACCCTTCCACCCCTACTCCCCCAACCCCCGTCCCCAACCTTCCTCCTTCTGCTGTGATTTCATACTGATTGTAAATAAAGCAAGTAGAGATCTTTGGAAAACTGTAGAACACAGGATTTTTAGGTCAGATATCCTTCACTTAATACTTAACCTGAAATGATACTGCAAAGAAACTTTTCAAGTTTTCATTATGAATTATTAACTGCAGTTTAACTTTGACACAAAGCTAATCTCTTTCAAGAGTGGCTTAACAGGTAGGGCTCCACCAACCAAGTCAGGGTTAAGTAAATCTGTTTTGTTTCTCAATTATAATCACTGATAACAATTGTTAAGTCTGTGAACAAATAAAGTCTGAATTCTGGGTTTGCTTTTATTTTTTTAACGTTCAGGATTGAAATCAGGACCTTGTGCTTGCCAGGCTGGTGCTATCTATCTCTCCCTGGCCCGAGTTTGCCTTTGAAGGGTGGAAATCACTGTACCAATTCTTTTGCTTTTTATCCTGTTGCATAATAATCATGTATAAACAGAAATAAAAAGTCCAAGCCCCCCCCAAAAAAGGACAACTTGAAAGTAAATTTTGTGACAGGTTAATAGCCTATAGCAATTTGGTGAAAGTCAAAATCGCTCATACTGCCACAGGATGTGTTTCAAAACAATCCAGTCTGGGGTAGGGTGCACAACATGAAGCAAGATTGACCTTGGGTACCAGTTAATGATTGTCAGAGTTGAGTGACCAATATATAGTCCTCTATACTATTTGACTTTTGCGTATTTTCCTTATTAAATTTTTAAATAGGTGATCAGCTGCAATATTTACCACCTCCTAGCACTACTGCAATTTGTGAGGTGACAAAAGATAGGCTTTCATTGTGAAGTTGTTTTCCTTTTTCCGCAGTTAGGGTTGTTAAGCCCTTCACATTGCGTTAACATGCCCAAATCTTTTTAAAGGTAGGGTCTCACTAAGTTGCAGTGGAGTTATTTGGACATTATTTAAAAAAACCAAAGATTTTACACTAGCAACAATTTTAAACTAAAGATTCTAAACTAGAAACTCTTTCCTGAGTGTCAGAAAATTCTTGGAAAATGTCAAAAATCGGCAACACTTCGCACTACGAGACAGATATAAAACAGGCTCGGTTCACTAAGGAACTGTACTCCCCAACGCAATTTTGAACACAAGATCACTCTGCAAACACACACTTTTCACTCTTGTAAATCTGAACACCGGTGAGGCACATTTCCTTAAAGGCTATACCCATGCAACTCTGAACAAAATTAAACTCAGTATCTCTGAAAACTCCACCTGTCACTAAGATAACTGAAACTGCTCCCTCTGCACTCCAACTATATTTTTAGTTTTTACTTCAAGTAGCAATGTAGTTTAATTTGGTAAGCACAAATTATTTAAAGGCTAAAATCAACCAAAAACCTGGTCTAAGTCTCTTTTTACCACCCTCCCACCAACTAATGCTCCTAGCAGAAGGGAAGTGACCTTAAAAAGCTTCCCACAGCAACAGAAGACTGAAGCATACAGTTTTGCTGAACAGAAGAAAACTTTCACACACGCCAATACTGCAACAGGGAGGTGGAGCAAGGGCTTAAAAGGAAAGTCGGCCATGGGCGACCAAGGCAATAAAAGCAAAAGAGCAGTGAAAACAAATGAGAAGCTGGAGAGGTACGCATGAAAGGACACAGATTTTTACACTTTCATGCAGTCCCCTTCCACAGCCTGACCCACAGCAACTGCTCCAGAAACTTCCTTTGAACTCGGGGGACACTTCTATTACCAACTTTCCCAGAAATGAAATGACAATAAGCTGGATGAAGGCAGAAAACACAAACAGGTTGCTCATACTGTAAGATTTGGTTAATACCCAGCAGCTAGCTAAAAGAAAAGACGGAAATAACAGCATGCATCGTTTGCAGAATGTCCCAGTTACGCGTTTGTCTCTCAACCCAAAACAATGCCCGGGCGCCGACAGTGGGCACGCAGAAAACTTCTGCCTCTAAGAAAACCAATCGGGTAGGTAGGTCAACTTACGTCCACTCTGCCCATTAAATTATACCTTCATATCACGCTCATAAATTATGCAAGCGGTTTACTAGGACACGCTGTGGGTCTGGCACTCTGATAAGCGCTTTACCTGCCCGTTTACCTGAACCTGAGCAGCCTTAAGAGGCAGAGACACTTTAGCCCATTTTTAAACCGACACTCACCAAGTTTAAATGACTTTCCTGAGGGGGCAGAGCCCGGATTTGCACCCTCAGCGGACACTGGGGCAGCGCTCATGACCACCAGGGCACAGACCCGAACTGGGGAGCTGTAGGGACTCCGGATCCCGGAAACTCGAGGATGGGACCCCCTCCCACCCCAGAAATAACTTCGGCATCCCAGCGCGACGCGAAAGGAGAGCGGTCGTGGCACCTGTTTCTGGCCGCAGCCAGGGGCCGAGCGCTCGGCGCGCCTCAGGCTGGGGCGCAGGAGGACCCGCCTCCTCCGGGAAGGCCTCGCCGGCCGAGACAGGCCCGGGAAGGAGGCCGGCGCGCGGCCCCGAGGCCTAGTCCGCCGCCGCCCACCTCCCACCTCCCACTTCGCCGCCGCCGCCGCCGCCGCCGCCGCGGCGTCCGCGCGAGCCCCGCCAGGCCTGGCCCAGCCCGGCCGCCTTACCTGGCTGCTACCCTAAGCTCGTCCCCCGGCCGGCGCTCCTGGGCGGCAGCGGCGGCGAGGACGGGAAGGAAGGAGGAAGAAGGGAGAGGAGGAAGGGACAGAGGGAGGGAAGAGGCGGAGTGGCCGCGGAGGAGGCGGGCGCCGCCGGGCCGGGGAGGGGGAAGGGGGGGTCAAAGGAAGCGGGAGGCCAGAGACGCGGCAGCCGCCGGCGCAAACGCTGAAGAGCGGCTCCGGCACCCGCAACCCGGCAGGAAGTGACGGGGGAGGGGCCGGCGCACGCCCCCAGCCCCCGCCCGCCCCCATGCCCGGCCCCACCCTCGCCCGCGGCCCGGACCACAAGTCCCGCCGGGCGCCGCGCGGACCCGCGCTCGCAAGGCACGCCGGGAGCGTTGGGGCGGGGCCTAGGACTGGCGGGGGCCCGGCGCCTGCCGCAAGTTGTGGCGCCGCTGGTAGCTGCTCGTCGCCCGCTGTGCCGGAAGCGGGTGGGAGAGTGCGTCTGCGTTCCCGCTCGCCCTCTTCCTTCTTCCGCGCCCTCTGCCCTCTGTCCCCTCGCCTGTCGTTCCTCTCTTTTCCCCTCAGTCCCTCTTTCCTAGCAGTTCTTATTAAATACCCACGATATTCAAGGCACCGCTCCAAACACAGAATTGAGCGAACAAAAAATGCCACTCTTCAGTGGTGGAAGGCATTAAAACCGAAATCTGTTACAATAAAAGTTCTAAGTTATCTAAATGGTTTGGATTTGGGTTTTTTTTGTTTGTTGTTTTTTGAAGTGGGGGTGTTTTATGAGACAAGGTCTGCAGTTCAGGCTAAGTTTGAACTAAACTTAAGCTGCCCTTGGGCTCGCGGCGATCCTCCTGCCTCAGCCTCCTGAGTGCTGTGATTATAGGTGTGCGCCACTAGCTAGCTAAATCATTTTTAACAGCCCCCTTACAGAAACAGGTTGAGACGAATGCGCCATGAGTCTTGGAGCTCAAAATTAAAAAGAAAAAAACCTGCCACGCGTGCAGGACTCCTCTCCTTAACCCTCTGGGTCTATTTCCTCACTAGGTTGGGGGCATTTTTGTTTTTCCCGACTGGGTCTTACTGTGTTGGCCAGATTTACCTTGAACTTGAACTCCTCCAGCTTCAATCTCCAAGGGCTGGATTGAAGGGCTACTACACCCGGTTTTCTCACTGTTGAATAGTAATAGAGGACTGGGTGTGTAGATCCATGAAGCCTATCCCTAGCACCAAAGGGTTAATAATAATTATAAATAATAATTGTAATACTTTATGCCTGCCCTGCTTACTAACATAGCTATCTTGTTCAAAGGAACACACAATTTTCTTATTTCCATCTTATTCCAAAGAAAAAGAAAAACATGTCTTGGCAAGAGCCTATCTACCCTTGAAAGAGAACTTGGCTGACAATTTCTTTTTTTTTTTTTTTTTTTTTTTTTGTCTTTTTGAGACAGGGTCTCGCTATGCAGTTCAGGCTGGCTTTAAGCTCACTTTGTAGCTCAGGCTGGTCTCGAACTCACAACAATCCTCCTGCCTCAGCCTCCCGAGTGCTGGGATTACAGGCATGCGCCACCACGCCCGGCTGGCTGACAATTTCTAAGCGCAAAGAGAAAAGCAAACCTATGTGGCCCATGCCTTAATCCCAGGACTAACAATTTCCTCCTTATACAAAGTGAAGCAAAGTAGTTCTCAAAACAAAATATTTGAGCTAGTTCTCAAAGTCTGCAGCTAGTTCTTTTGTTTGATTTCAGTCTTTTTAACTGTTTTTTTCTTTCTATTTTAGAATTAAGTCTTAATTAGTTGCTATTATTTTGGAGTTACTTTTATTTGCTTTTGAGAGGAGTTCGGGGAAGAAGGGGGGAGCTGTGTTCAGGCTAGCCTTGAACTCAAGATCCTCCTGCTTCAGACTCCCAAATGTTATTTAACTAACAATACTATTGCAACACATAGTAATCTGGCTTTGTATTATTGCGCTAAAAATGAAGCAGGTGTGGCTGAGTAAAGTCCGAGGGGAGGCAGGTGTGCCCTATGGGTGTGGTGGGGTCTTCTCATTTCACACAGTTCTCCCCCTGCTCGCAGGTCTCACTTAACCCCTGCCCCAGCTGACATTCGTGTCTGTAACTTGTGCCCTACCGAGTAGACAGGCAAAAGTGCGAACCCAGTGCAGGAGTCTGGAGCTGACGGCTCCTCGGCCCCACACACCATCTGCACGTGATGTGTGACTATGATATCCTTGCTTCAGGGTTTAGCAGAGAGAACCCTAAAGCACTGTGGCTTCAGGAAGGCTTGGAAGCAATGTAGGTGGGAAGCAGGCGGGAAATAGTGGGTGTTCCAGGCAGGGAGAGGCCTCCACAAAGCCCTGCAGGACAGCACATGAGTTCCAGGTATTATTGCTACAGCACAGATCACTCAGAATTTCATGTCTGAAAGGAACAGCAATCATGTTATATATATATATATATATATATATATATATATATATATATATATTTTTTTTTTTTTTTTTTTTTTTTTTTTTTTTTTTTTTTTTTTGTCTTTTTGAGACAAGGTCTCACTATGCAGTTCAGGCTGGCCTTAAGCTCACTTTGTAGCTCAGGCTGGTCTCGAACTCACAACAATCCTCCTGCCTCAGCCTCCCGAGTGCTGGGATTACAGGCATGCGCCACCATGCCCGGCTAATCATGTTATATTGATACAGGGAGAAAAACTGATCTCTGGTGGGTGAATTCCAAACGATATAGGGAACCTCCAAATGACATAAGGAAAAATGATCTCTGGACCTCACCTGCACGAGTTCATGTTCTCTAAAACCGAAGAATGAATTTTAGGAACAAACAGAGGTTATGAGCGGACTAGATTTATTGAGGAAAAGAAAGCTCCTGTCCAAGACAGGGACAAGAGGGAGGCCTAAGTGGGTAGTTCCCCAGGAAGCTGTCTCTTCCAGGGACTTTTATAGAGTAAAACCACGTGGTGAGGCGGGTCTAAGGTGGTGAAAACATGGGAACTCGCTTAGGTGGGCATGAGGTGGGACAAAACTATGGTCAACCAATGGGATTACAAGCACCATTGCTCAGGTAAAATTGATCAAGTCCAGGACCAAATGGGGAAGCAAGTCTCATAGCCAAGCAGGCATGAATGTAGAACAGGACTTTATCAGGTAGTAGTAGTTAGATTAATGATTCTTGGTCTTCCTCTGGTTGATGATCAATCTTGGATGCCATTCTTTAGGTCTGGCCCACAGTGGGAGCATCCGTCCCTCCCAGAGTTGCAAGATATCTTGTCTCTGGTATTATGTCTTTCTAGAGCCTAAGACTGCCTATAATATTTCTAGCTAACTCAACTGCCTACAACAATATCTCCTTTGTTTCTACAGATCAGAAATTTGGGGAAGGCTCGGCCTGCAGGTTCTTTTTTTTTTTCTAATGTATTTGGGTGTTGCAGGATCTTACTACAGAGCTCAGACTCGCGGTGATCCTCTTGCTTTCAGTTCTCCCAGCTCTGGGATTACAGGTGTGCCCCACTACGCCCCGACTCTGGCCAGACTCAGCCTGCCCTGGAAGCGGGGCTGGCAGGGCATGTGGTGCCGGGGATCGAACCGTGGTCCCTGTGCTTAGCCTAAGCTTGCCTAAGTGTGTGCTTTAGTGAGCTGAACTATCTCGATGACCCTTGTAGGCTCTAATGTGAGGTGAGTGACGCGTAGGCAGCCGTGTGTTGCTCAAGGCTGGGGCATTAGATGCCAGCCAGGTGTCTCTCGGCAGCCTAAAAGCCTACTGTGGTCTGAATATGATTTTCTGCTTTTCCTTTTTTTTTTTTTTTTTT
>PVKA01040511.1:0-18713 GCA_004027165.1 Ctenomys sociabilis | reverse complement strand
TGACCACAGGAGGATCAGCACGAGCCCAAACTGTGTATTGAGACTGTGTAACAACCAAATACATTAAAAATATTTTAACTAATTAAAAAAAAATATATATATATTAGTTAAAATTTTATATATATATAGTTTTTTTAATTAGTTAAATATATATATATATATGTGTGTGTGTGTGTGTGTGTGTGTGTGTGTGTGTGTGTGTGTGTGTGTGTTTACCTGGTTGGAGAGATAGCTCACTGTCCTAAGTACCTACCTGGCAAGCTCAAGGACTCAGGTTCAACCGCTGGTAACATACACAGTGCCATATTCACCAGAACCATGCAAGGTGGCTCACCAGTGCTGAGGAAGCTGAGATAGGAGGATCACTCTGAGTATGATCTGTGTAACAAGACCCTGTATTGATAAATAAATATGTGATATATATATATATATATATATATATATATATATATATATATTACACACACACACACACACACACACACACACACACACACATTCTATTTTCTTTCAAGTATCAGCAGTTTTGGGGCACCCGAGTGGCTAATAAGCAGAAATTCTCTTCCTCTAGTAAGACCAACTTCTGCACATCTTTGAGATATTACCAAGCTGGTTCAATCCAGGGAGAGTGTTGTATTGAAAGAAGTGCAGCTCAAACAGCCAAATAATAGTAATATTAACTAGCAAGGCAAAAATCTGAAGCTCTGTAAATGTCTCTGAACAGGCATTAGAGAATGCAAGCCCAATCCTCATTAACACTCAGTTCCTCGTCTTTCCACTTCCCTCTCCTCACTCTCTGGAAATTCATTTTAGAGGCTGTCTCCCTGCCAAACACTTTCTCTACCCCGATTTCTACCTAGACTTCCTCTGAAGTGTTTTCAGACACCAGCTCTTTCCCCTGTTACTGAAAGTAACAGGCAAATAATGATGACATACAACACCATCCATTTATCCTATTGTAATGATAAATACACAATTTTGCCTAAAAAGAACAATGGAAGTGTAGTGTTTCTATTACAGGTAGCTATTATTCATAGACAATTCTATCGTCTTGTTTATGACTCCCTAAATCCATTAGGAAATGATGCCTTATCTGGGAAATGAAATCGCATTTAATGTTGCTATGTTGATAGCGTTGAAATGAGTAAATCTGCAAATATTTGAAAATGTATGTAACAGGTCAATGACAAGAAAACAATGTTGTTTCCCCTCAAGTATCAACATTCCATTTTCTCTCAAGTATCAACATTTCTTTATTATTATAAAGAGTTTGAAGATGCATATCATGTTAGATAGCTACTATTGGTACAAGAAAAGAGAAGTCACATACCTGGAAGCTTTACTAATCAGTAGCTTCAGCAGTCTGATCTCTGTTCTATACTCTTTCCCAAAAGCAAATGGAATCATTTTAAAAATGATTTGCCTTCCTCACACTTTCATTTCAAAAATAAAACTTTCTCAAGCAGAAATATGTCCCCTAAGGTAGGTTTATGTCAGAATATAGCCATAACATTTTTCTATTTGAAGAATTTTTCAATGGCCCAAGTACTATGTTGAATCCTCTAGGATATTCTCATGAATAATTCCTCATCCTACACTTCTTAAAAAAATCAGAATCATATGAAGCATATATAAGCCTCATACTGAAGTCATCAGATTAGCAAATGAGTAGAACCCTCTGTGCTTTTATATTAACTGAATTTTTTAAAATGGGTGAAAACAATTGGCACATATTGGTGGAAACTGGCATGTATCACATTGTCATTAGCAACTTGACAGCATGTCTTCCCTTTCCTCTGTTGACTTTTTTGACAGAAGAGCTGGAAACCCAGAAGCATAGACCTCACAGTCCTTATAAACAGGAAGTCAGGCTACCAAGGGCCAATCAGCTGAGCTTTCATGAGATTTGTGAAGCAGAAGGAAGAGGAAACTTTTCTGTTCCTTCTCCACTGTATGAGGTCAAGTTTCAGACTTAACGGCTTTAGCCAATAGGACATTTTGCATCTGCCTGAGTGGGGCCGTAGGAACCACCTCATCTCTGTTCTGCATACACCTATACACCAATAGTTTCTTAGGATTCCAGAAACTTTTGAAAATTAGAACATCTGAGAATAAGTGATGGTGTTGTCCTTTATTCCTCCAACCTGGTGTTGGATTTTTTTGGGGAGAACTCGGGATTGAACTCAGGCCCTTGCACTTGCCAGGGAAGCACTTAATCCACTGAACCAACTCCCCCGCCGATGGTCATGGATGTTTAAATATCTAATTACCTATATAGATTCCTTCTCTCTTTATAATACATTGAGTGAGGGTTTTTTTGGTTGAATGAGTGTGTGTGCGCGCGCACATGTGTGTGTGTGTGTGTGTGTGTGTGTGTGTGTGTGTGTGTGTGTGTGTGTGTGTTCAGTTTATGACCAAGCTTTGGACATACTTTTATCAGCTAGAAGTTAAACGAATGAATACATGTCCTTGGTTTCACAACTTGGTTAGGGCACAAACTCCTTCAGAACTTATGTTAACAGTCTTATAGTTTAACTTTGTTGCCACAATTGAAGGTGCTACTCAAATCAAAATCTCTTTATAACTGCTATATTCATGATGTTATTCTTTGCTACTAAGTAAGCTGGTAAAAGGAGAAATGCCATAGCTCTTGCTTTCTACATGCATAAAATCTAATAGTAAAAGTAACAATAGTGTCTATTAAGCACACCAATCAAAGATACAGCATCCCGTGTCACCTGTCCTTGCTTCTAGTCACCCACCCTATCCTATTAGCCAGTGAATCAGGTAGCAATTTCCATGGGTACTTTTGGTGGAATAACACCACCTAAGAGAAAAAAAAAAAACCTACAGAGTGAATTAAAAAAATACTCTTACAGAAAAAGACTTCACTGGGAGGGATTCTGTGGGCAGAGATGCATCTCCCTTAGTTAATATTCCTTGAAAGAATGGCTAGACATGGGGTTGAAACTCACTCAAATCTGGAAAAGACCAAAGATTTTAAAACAATAGAAATGCCATTTAACTTGAGACTAGATTTTTATCTCATTTCTGCCACTAAATCTGTTTATTTATTTAGAATTCAGTGCTTCATTTATCTGAACCTTCAACTCATTATCAGTACGGTTATTGTTTATGTTTGATTATTCCTACAATCGATTCTAGCCCTAACATTCAGACAAGAGAACAACAATCCACCCAGAGTACTAAGATAGGGGATATTTTTCTTCTCTTGCTCCCAATATTTTGTAAGCCCTCCTGGGATTTACTTGGGCAACTTACAATGTTCTCTTGTTCTCTGCGTGAAAGTTTTCAAAGTCCAAACTCATAGGTCTACTGTTGTAATTATACAGTCAACCTTTATTGTATCATATGTGATTAAAAGGAGCAAGAAAATAAATTATTTCTGTGTATCCAAGTCACAGCCATCCTGAGCCACTTCATTTGTTCACAAGAGAAACTCTCACTGCCACTCACTCACCACCTTTTGACATGCAGAAATTAGCAAAGACATCTTCCACAGCTTTCCAGGAGCTCCACCACAGAGGCAAAAGTTAACTCTATCTCTTGATAAAAATAAATAAATAAACATACCCTTAACTTTGCATATACATCTATCTAAATTTGGAGACACTCATGAATATTTAAGTAATCAGTAAGTGATGGTAACCATTCCCATTTTATAATTAAAGTAGATGTGTCTTATTTTTAATTTAGGGTGAGATTATTTTGTCCCCTTCTGTTAAGCAATCATAGCAATCCACGATGAATGTGTGATTTGTCTAGTAAGAAAGATTGGCCAAAATAAGAAGTCACTCTGCTTTTGAAAAAAAAAATGTAGTGAATTAAATTACACACAAAAAAATGTTAACTGGTATAATTAAGACACATCTAATTTTTTTTTAAAATTAACTGGTATAATTAAGACACATCTAATTTTTTTTTAAAATTCATAAACTACACATGCCAAAATATGCAATATTACCATACACAGCTGTATGAAATCAGTGTAGTACAAAATAAAAATCTAATATTGCCTTCCATTCATTGAAGGAATCCTACTCACCTACTCAAACATCCTATTCCTGAATCCAAGCTTGTCTTTAAGTGCATTGCCTGCTACCTCCCATGGCTGTTTCTACAACGTGAAAGTATACACTTTTCATATCCCGCTATTCTTGCCCACAATACGAAGAATAAATCAACAAATAAAATATTCTGGGAATATAGCTCCATGCTCTGTATTTAGTAGCTTCATACCGGAAAAAAAAATGAGCAAATGAATTTTACTATGCTTAGAACAATGTAAAAGCCAAATGTTCAGTGCAATGCCTTCTGAGGTAAGCTATCCTCTAGACTTTGAAGCAGTTAGTTGGTAGAGAAAATGTGAACCCTCCTATTCCTTGATTGTGCCTGTTGGTCTGGCATTAAGGAAATACTTCCAGTGCAACATTAGTCCTTCAATGTCAATTTCCATTGTTACCTTGGTCTAGAATTCAGCACTTATTATGCCTTATTGAGCCTTGCATAACTATTCTGCAAGCTAATAATTCCTTATAGATAGAAACCGTGCCTAAGATATGTTTGTTTCTGCAATATTAGTGAGTTTTTAAGAGCATTATAATTTCATTTTACATTAGAATATATTTGCAGTACATAATAGTTTCATTCCTTGTGGGGATGCGAATAGGATGGAAAAATAATTAAGGCATGTAACTCTTTTCAATAGCAATGTTCCAGAATAAATTACTCTTCCTCATCAACACAAGAGTACCTAAAATTTGGCTCAAAATTAGCCACCCCATCTGCCACTGCTTTTTCTCTGCTTCTCTGAATTTCTCCCATAAGCCATTTAAAATGATGCACTTGACAAGTCTTCCAGGCACAGAACATGAATTTTTTTTAACTATTTCTCCATCTTCAACAATTTTTGTGTGGCGTGGAATACCGACACTGGAGAGTTAAGCTAGATGTGGCAGAAAAGGAACACTGAGATTATTAAGAATTATTTTTTTTAATTCTTTTTATTGGTTGTGTGAAATAGCTTACTGGAAATATACTATGGGGTCTGCTTACTTATTCACTCGTTTATTTTCATTAATGATTTCACCAATTTTTTTTACTTTTTTTTTTTGTGGAACCAGGGATTGAACTCAGGCCCTTGTACTTGCCAGGGAAGCGCTTATGCCACTGAGCCATCTCACCAGCCCCAATTTTACCTATTTTTGATAGCATAACTATATTTTGAATGAAAAGTGACATCATAAAAATGTCACAGGTTTTTGAGTCCAAATTTCAGAAATATTCAGTCTCAGTCATTTATCCATTGAACCTATTTTTCTCACCATCTTCTAGGATCATGGGCTTGGAGTAATTACCAAAAAATCTATAATCATTAGGGTATGGTTCTAGTTCATAAATGGTTTAAATCCAGAGGTAGTTGAGGGGCCTAACAATGAAAATGTGCTACAGAAGGTAAGCAGTTTACTGGAAATTGAGTAAATGTACAAGAAGTAGGTAGGAATCTGGGGCTATCCAATGATGCCACTTATGGAATATACTTTGTGGATTAATACTGTACAAAGATGAGTTATTGCATTCTATCCTTAGTTTAATAACATAGAACAGAATTTGTGTCCAAATAATTCTTTTAGTGAATCATTGCCTGGCAATGTTTTCTTGCCAAGAAAAATATCCCTCACCTGTATTTTAGCAGCTAACAGAGGATTAAAAAAATATAAATATCAATACTAAATGCTATTTGTAATAAGGGACTCATTTAAATCCACAAATGTAATAGCTTAAGTTAATGATAGATACCAAAGAGTTTGGAAGTATAGCTCAATAATACAGTCCTTGCTTACCATGCTCAGAGTCCTAGGGTTAATCCCCAGACTCACCAAAAATAGCTTTAAAAAAATAAATGATTTTAATTGTTACATTCATTTTATTTTCAAAAATTACAATTGCGTGAAACTTAAATTTAAGAGACACATATCACATAAAATATTCTCTCTGAGAAAATCTGTGTGTAGTAATCAGGATTCAAGTCAGAGAAACAGTATCCAGTCTTGGCAGTACATGCACAAACAAATTTAATAAGGTGAGTCAGTAGTTTATGAAATCAGTTACAGGGTTGAAGAAGCAGAGATCAAGAAAAGCCTCCACTGACATTCAAGAAATGACAACAGGCAGCTCAGACCCCCTTACTACCGGTGAGCTCAGCTGTCTGCAGCTCCAAATGGTTGGTGTACCAGAGGGTTCTGGGAAGCTCCTGGCACGGTTCCATAGATGCCCATCTGCCAAAACCCATGAACCTGCCTCAAGGAGCAATGATGGCTTCCGCTGCTCTTCCACCTTCCAAGTCTTGCACAAGAGTCTCTCGTAGGTGTAAGCTAATCCAGGACCCTGCTGGCACAGGGGTGGGAAAATGTTATTAACAAGAATTTGTGAGAAAACACAGGAGAGGAAAATGGTGCTGAGTTTCCATCTGGCGCGCATCTCTTTAAATACAACATTCTCACTTATTAAAAATAATTTCATTTCATACTTTCAGGGATTTATAAAATTAGCCTTTGGCCTATTTCTTCTCTTATGCTACCCTATGAGGTCTATACACATAAATTGTTTCCTACTTTTACCTCATTCTAGACTTACTGGAAAAAAACATAGTCAAGTGGGAAGTGCATTTCCAATGAATGCACCTAAATGAAAACAATATTTAATTGGCTTTAAGAACATGATTTATGCAAATTAATAAATGCTCATTAAATTTTCTCTTGCTTGCAATTTTGCTCAGAAACTTGTAATAAAACTCTCTAAGATATTAAAGTTCATTCAAGTAAGTAACTTGCTATGTTTAAAGAAACTAGCATTTTTTTATTTTATGGAAAAATGTTAAAAAATCTCATAACAAAGGAATAAGAGAATAACAATAGTTAATTCATTGCATATTGTTATTGTCAAAGTAATTATTCAAAATACAAGATATGGCCATTAAAATTTCTCTACATGATAATTAGCACAAACTGCCTTTTCAGTGATCTAAAAGTCACTAGTAGCATAAATAAACTTGAAACTTTCAAGGGCAGATGGATACAACTTGAGACCACACTCATTAGCAAATTAAAACAGACTGACATGTGTAAACACAATATTGTCTACCTGGTGAGAGAAACCGAAAGGGTAAATAAGGTCTAAAATGAAAAACACATACTGTGAAATGGAAGGAAATTGTTCAAAAGGAAAAAAGATATAGAATGGGGGATAGGATAGGAGAAAGGATGGAAGGGAAAAAAAATGCAAATCAATATATTTTTTTAAATCGACAGCATACTGTAGTACATTTTTTAACATCCCACTGTAATCTCAAAAAATAAAGGCAAAATCTGAGTTATACCTGAGTGCATATTGGCTGACAGAGCCACATTCTCTAGATTCAGACATAATCCAGTTTGCTAGCTATATGACTTCATCGAGTTACTTGGCCTTTTTTTGCCTTAACGTTTTCATCTGCAAACACTGAAAAAAGAAATGCAACAAGTAAATGTACTTGCAGTTTTTAGAAAAGTACTTGACTAAGAGAAAAATGCTTGATAACATTTCCATTGTTATAGAAGTTTACTCTTTTTCCCTTTTCATTTAACAATTTAGTAAACAGGCTTTCTATACCAGACTCTCCTAGAACCTGTCCTTAGACAAAGACCTCAGCTTCATGGTGCTTCTCTTCTAGTAAAAAAGAAAAAACTCAAAAATAAATAAATAGTTCTTTGGGAAAAAGGTAGATAAAGTAAAAGGGTAAAACATGATGGAGGCCATTGTTTCAAAGATAATCCTGAAAAAAATGGCTATCAGAGAAGGTAACGTTTGACAGAAATTGCAAAGAAATAAGGAATTAAGCCAGGTCACTGTCTAAGGGTAGAATGTTACCGAGCTAGGAAGCAAGAGCAGCTGTACAGTGTGCTAGGAGCAGCATATGGGCCACTAGCAACAGAGCCAAGTGTGTCCAAGGCGGATTAACAGATGAGGTCCAAGACGGTCTAGCGGGGGTGGGTCAAAGAGAAGCTGAGAAGCATCTGGTGCCCCAACTTGAAAGTAGTGTTTCCTTAAATGATGCACCTCCGATTCCCTCCTCCTCTTAATCCAGTTCCTGACCTGTGACAAGGAAGGTCAGATTATGTACAAATTTCTGAACCATTGTAAAACTTTTTAAGTTCATGGAATGTCTTGAGGGGTGAGCTAGGGAAACAACATTCACTGACTCAAATGGTAAAGAATGAATGCGGTTGGCAGAATGAGACCAGCAAATGTGCTCACGCCCTCATCACTGCCATTTGGAGATATGCTTTCTTACCTGGAACAGGGAAAATAAGACCTGCTAGTCAGCTAACTTGAAAATACGGAGATGACCCTGGGATACTCAGATAGGCCAAATGAATCCTTTAAAATTGTAAAAAAAAAAAAAAAGAGGCAGAAGAAAGGGACAAAATGAGCTGATAGAACAAGGGCTCCCCATGTCATTGCTCCTGAAGTCAGAAGAGGGGGCTATCATAGAAAGCAGGGCAGCTCTAGCAGCTGGAAAATGCAAAGGTATTCTCCTAGGACCTCCACAACAAAACACAGTCCTGCAATAATCATCTTTATCCTAATTCAGTGAGAGCCATGTTAGAACTCAGAACTATAAACTATAAGATAATAAGCTCATGGGACCCATGAGATAGCTCAGTGGACTAAAGTGCCTGTTTATGCAAGCTGAGGCAAGTGCAGGGACCTCAGTTCAATCCATGGCACCACATCCTACACCAGCCCCCGACCCCAGGGTACACTGAGCCAGCCAGAGTATAGCAGTGGTAGTACACACCTGTAATCCCAGTGCTGGGGAGGCTGAGGGCAGGAGGAATCACACAAGTCGGAGCTGTGTAGTAAGACCCTGAAACAACCAAATATATTTTCTAGAAAAGTAATAATAATTAAAAATTAAAAGAAAAGATAATAAGCTTATGTTTCTCCAGTCTGCTAAGACCGTGGTGATTTGTTATAGTTGGACCAAGAAGTTTAAAGAGTAAGGGTAGTTTCTGGGGAATAAGCTTGCAGTTGCTTGGGCCAGTGTGTTGCCAAGAATGAGAACCCAGGACCCAGCTTCAGACCACAATGGTCACCTTACCAGGTGGAGCCCTGTGGCACTTTGACCCATGGCATACCGACAGAGATGAGGACAAATAATGAAACAAAGGTGTGCTGAACAGAACTAAGAACTAAGAAAAATAAACTAGACCTACAGCTCAGAGAATAACTATTTGTTTGTTCAAGTAGAAGATAGTTGTAGGACCATAGCCGTCACCATGGGAGAGGGCAGATTGATGTGCTAGAGATCCAGAGTGCTTCCATTCACTGCTCATTTGGCCCCTTGGCGCTGCTCCAAGGTTTCCCTCGGTACGCTCTGGGCTCCTTGCACTCTAGGCATGTGGCCTTACCACAGATCTTCAGACGTGCCAACATGTGGCTTCTGGGTTTGCTATTTTTACTCTATACTGGGCCTCAGAGTTCACTCCTCTTTCCTCAGGTCTTGATTCATGTTCTGTATTACTCTTGGATAGATCTGCAGATCTGTGTACACAAATTGCTGCCTCCTGTTCCTAAGCTCACTATTCCCTTCATGCTCTATTTTCCTCCAGTTACCACCAGTGAGAGTGCAGAGCTTTTTGTCTTATCTCACCCCCAACCATGACCTTTACTCCTTAGATGGTAACACTTGATCTGTTTTGTTCCTTGTGGCATCTGCAGTGCCAAGCATTTCCCCACCACTTAGTAAGTACCCTTTTTTTTTAACAATTAACTATTAAAGGGGCTGGGAGATGGCTCAGTAGAATAAGTGCTTCCCTGGCAAGTGCAAGGGCCTGAGTTCAATCCTGGGTTCCACAAAAAAAAAATAATAATAATAACAATAACTATTGAAAGACAGAAGACCTAGTTGACTAAATTGAAGCATAAGACAATTGATCAGGCTAGAATCACTAAAACGTTTGTTATAATTAAGGGGGAATCTAACAAGATTTGTTGAGGCATGCAATCTATTCCATTGATTGAATATTAAAGATTTTAGATAAAATCTAATCTCAGTTGGGGTAAAGTTAGAAATGTCACCTTAGAAAGGTAAAATCAATAACTTCATACTTTACATGACACAAAACTCAGGAAGAGCAATTATTCTTACTCCACTCTCACTCCCCGCGAAAGCAAGTGTGGTCCTCATTGTTTACACTGGGAAATAAAAGACACACAAAACGTGTCCATTTTTTCCAGGTGGAAAATCTAGACTTGAACTTGAACTCTGGTTTTTATCTGTATAATCTTGTTTCTTTCTTTTTTTATTCCTTTCTTTCCCTCATTTGGCTTATATTTATTTATTTTTGCATATATCTTACTTTTAATAGCAATTTAATATAATTATGTGGCATTATGTGTTACACTACATCAATTTGAGAAGTTTAGATGCTTAACTAAGTAGCTCAGCAGTTGTACACCCTAAGGTGTGGAGGACCTAGCTCTAGGATGCTGTAATATTTGATTTACAAGGACATGCAGTAAATAATTCATTCCAAAAGGAGGGAATAAGGGGTAGAAAAGAATCAAACTAAAACAAGACTACAAACTGTAAGTAGGGCAAATAAGAAGTCCTAAAAATCCGTATCTGGCATCCAGGACATACAGTGGTGAGACAAACTTGCAGATCTTTTGTCAGTGTCAGGCATCATCTGGATGAGTCATGGCCATTGTTTGACCAATTTGCTCTCTGGACCACATGAATTGTGAAAGCAGATTTCTTTATTCAAGTTAATGACTCAAATACTAATCTCTTTCAGAAATACCCTCACATCACACCCAGAAAAAAACATTTTACTAGCTATCTGGGCATCCTTTGGCCCAGTCAAATAGCATAAAACATTAATCTACATGCTATCTTGGTATTTATAAGTTTACAATAATCAGTTGATTAAATATTTTATTTCCTTTTTTGATTATTTTAAGTTACTGTAGTTCTGCTGTCAAAAGTACTTGGTATTCAAGTTCTGTTTGAAAGTAGATGATGTGATTTTCATAGTGGGAAGTTTTCAATATTCTTAAATAAGAACAGGAGTCTCAGCATCAATGCACAATAAATAAGCGTGAAGGAAATGTGGAAGGTGGGGTGGGGAGGTTATTCACTGCTGTGTTATGATGGCACACGTTAGCTTCCCAAAGAGCTATGGGTTACCAAAGACAGATGCACACAGCCAGTCTTATATTTACTGTGTTCAAAAAAAAAAAAAAAAGAAATTATTTTTCTTTGATGTGTAAGAACGCTTAGAGTTAGAGGACTTTGTCTATAATATGCACGTGTTTGCTCCACTGGTTCTCTCAGTGATTACTTAAATATGTTTTTAAAATCTGAAGGGAAGAGTAAAATATCAAGGATTATGCATTCAATTAATTAAAAATTAAATCTAGTCCATATTATATATGTTGCCTTTCAATGTGAATATTGCCCAAAAAACTTGTAATAACATACTAAATTTCAAAAGGATCATTCCATAACCTACAGGTCAAGTTTTCCCAGAAATAATGCATAATTACAGTGAGCAAAGGACTTGGGAATGTAGAAGAAAATGACAATGACATTAAATGTGGAGAAAATTAAGACTTAGGAGCTTTCATGGGGATAAAGTTGGACTGTTTTAGGCTTAGTAATCTAAGATTTTAATGCCTTTCATACACAATAACCATAAACCACTTGAGAATTTACCAGAAAAAAATTCTGGAATGAGAAATACAATAATTATGGACTAGACTGAATATATATCCATATTTTACCCCAGCCAAATAAATTTTCTGGAATTTTTACCTCTGTCCTCACACTCTGAGCCATGTTATGGGACTGACAGCTAACTATACCTAACTGAAACCCAAGGACCAGATGCAAGAAGACCACAGAGAGAGCTACACAGATTCTGGAGAAGTAAGAACTTTTTTTACAAGAGTATAAGCAGTGCCTTTTCTGTCGAAGACTATCACTGGAAGCAATAAATATTTTCACAAAATGGAATCAGTGGCTCTGCAGACACATGGCCTGCTGCTCTGCAAGCTCTACTCACTCTCCCTACCTGCAGATTCCAAGAGCCCTCATCCCCTAACACTTTAATCTGTAAGTATAATTCCAATGCCAGTGCCATCCCTGCATTACAAGAGTGAAGCAGCAAATAGTATGAAAGGTCTAGTACCTAAGAAAATCATTGCCATACATTTCACTAACTCAGAGCACATACATCTTGTTGACAATTTTTCTTTTCTTTTTTTATGTACTTAGTACAGGGTCTTAATACACAGATCATACTTGTGATTCTCCTGTTTTTAACCTCGCAAACAATGGGATTACAGGAGCTGCTGACAATTTTTTAATTTCACAATTTTATAACTGTCCTTAGTTTTTAATAATCAGGAATTGTGGTCAATATGCTCAAACTGTGTGTATTGTATTGTTTCAATTAAATTGTGATTACAATTGGCAATAGAAGTAATTATTCAAGGGGTTGGAGAGATGGCTCAGTGGAATAAGCACTTCCTTGGCAAGTGCAAGGGCCTAAATTCAATCCCCAGTTCTGCAAAAAAAAAAGAAAAAATTGCAAGAAGTAATTATTTGAAATGTCTTTTAAAAAGTCATCTATGGTGGTTCATTAAAATTAAGTCAGTACATGGGTGGAAATATGGAAAACTAAGAGTGAGAAAAACTATTAAATAATCATTGTTAGAGAAACAACAAATCTTAATTTTCCTGAAAAGGAGCAATCAAGAATATGACAGTAATGAAGCAAGGAAGTGGCAGCAGAATCACAAGTTCAAACCTAACCTGGGTTCAATACCAGGTAACACACACACACACACGCACACACACACACACACACACACACACACACACACATACACTGCAATGTCTTGTAATGGCTCTCTAATTTGAATCACCTGCTCATTTTGCTCTTCCAGCTACCTATGAATCAAGGGGAAAAATAAAGCATAATTATGGGTCAGGGAGATAGCTCAGTGGTCTAAAGAGCCTGCTTAGGCAAGCTTCAGGAAAGCACAGGGACCTCCATTCGATCCCCAGCACCACATGCCATGCCAGCCCCACCCCAGGGCATGCTGAGCAGGCTACACATGCACATACACACACACAAAAAAAAAATACTACTAATAATAATAATAATTATGATTAGTCAAATAGAAATGGATCATTATAAAAAATATGAAATGATTATCAATGGGGCACTTTTTAAATAAATACAGCTTCATTAATACTTTTGATGGCACTGAGGTCAGGGTATTGAAAACACAGCTTAATGATATTGTTAGAAATGATTCTGAAGGATAGAATTCTGTACATAAAAACATTTAAGAATCCTGCCTTACTTTTCTCTCATGGCTGAGACAAAATACCTGACCTCCAAAATTAAGGAAGGACAAGTTTATTTAGTTCACAGTTTATAAAGGTTTCAGTCTACTGGCTCCAAGGCAGAATGGTACGGCAGGGGCACACATCCATGGAAGGAGGAAGACAGCAAAAGGTGTGAGAGCAGAAAGAGGAGAAACCGAGCGGCCTCCTCCACTCCCTCACCCCACATGCAGGCTGCCCACACTAGGTGGTGCAGTACTGTCACCCACAGTCCCAGCATTGGACCAAGAATCAGTCAACACCCCTAGAGGCCCACCCCATGCCTGCATGAGGCTTCAGGGGACATCTGAACAAAAACCACGACAGATACCTCAGTGAATTTATGTTTCCCATTTTTTTTTAATGTACATACAGGAGTACTGTAAGGTTTTTAAAAATCTGTGTCAAAGAAAGACTAAAGGTGCTCCTTCTATAAATGTAAAATAAAAGTTCTAACTGCTGAAGCACTCTACCACAACTACCAGAGACTTCCTTAATTTTACAGTACATTTTTCTTACCAATACTGGTTTGCTCAACTTGATCAAATATAGCAAAATGACAGCCAAACATCTCCCTCAGTTTCACTCTGGCAAATAATCACATATGCAGCCTCCAAGTTATACTTTGAAGATAAAATGAAAACATGAAAAAATCACTATGACATATGGATCAACCTACAGTGGTTTCCTGTACAAAAGGAAAAAAGTGAATTGTGGACCATAAAGAACACTCCATAATTGGCTGTCTGTGAATTTGGTAATGTTCAAATTATATTAATTAAAATTAGGATTAACCTTATAAAAATATACTAACACATGTAATTAAATAGACTGCATTGCCTCCATTATAAAGAATACAGTCATATCTTGAAAAACATATGATCAGGATAATGAGGAAGTGTATTGTAAAGGATGTTTAAAGAGAAAGCATCCAAGGTGATCCAGAGGAATGCATGTCCCAATCCTGGAAGTCAGAATCAAGTCTCTCTTACAAACATACCCCTACTGAAGGAAGATGTGATAGACTTGTGCTCATATAGTTTATTCCCCATTTGACTGGCTCTGTGCTCACCAGGCCATCTTCTGACTAGGATTTTTCTTTTTGTACTTTTACTGAGGGAAAAGATTCGCTTGTGCCAAGACAAACATTTCTCTTTGCCTGAAAGTTCTATATTTAAGATGGTGAATAAATAAGGTAAAACTCTGGACAACACACTAGTCTCTCAGGAATTTGGCTTAGTAAAAATGCCCAGAGGATGTCACCTCAGGGTAAGCCTGCAAAATTAATTTCTGGGCCTGAAAAGCTGAGAATCAGACCCAGAAACACAGTGACCTTTTGAAATAATGATTCTGACCTTGTCTAAACTGCCAGCTGGCTTCCCAAGCATGAACTTCCTTAACTGCACCAATTACTACAATTCACAACAGAAAAAGTCAGAAAAGTAGCAGGCAGTTTTATATACTACGTTTTAACTGTTGACAATCCCAGGAAACATAGCTTTCAAATAAAATCTATTGTTTTCCTAAATTTCCTTTTTAAATCATCAAGGCAAGTTGGTAAACGATAAATTGTTCATAATTTCTATTTGTATCTTACTGAGGAAAAATACAGAATAATTTTTACTAAGCAATCTCATCTACGCTGAATCCATCAATACGATTTTATAAGAAATGGACTGATATCTAATAATATGGCAGATTACAGACATAAAAGAGAAAGGTAAATATGATAGGGAAACACATAAACACTGGTTTTCAAATGGGGAAATAACAATTCAGGCAGTCTAGTATTTAACATACGGGACTGTGGTAGAAGAACTGGGTCAACCCGTAACACTCAGCTGAATGCAACCAGGGTGGTTGTGGTTGAAGGTGAAGGAGGTCTGCCTTAGGACTGTTGCCAGCAGCCTAAGGGAGAAGCTGTTGAGAAGCTGTAGGGAGTTGTTGGTTTTCCTGGAGGAGAGTCATGTTGGCTTTTTTGATGAACTCAGTCGTTCTCATTGTCAAAGGAACTCAGGACCTTGTTGTGAGGATGTCTATGGTTCACTTTGGGGGAGCGCTGGTCCTCATTTTGAGCACTGCTTCCCGGCTCTGGAGAGCAAAATGATGCACTGTGTGATGGATGCCCTGCTGTTCACATCATCAGAGGAGCTTGGGATCTCACTGTCCCTGACAGTGGTTGTGGTACCTGTTGGGGGGCCGCCGGTTCCTACTTTGAGTGCTGATTCCTGGCTCCGGCACAGATTCCTCACCCTGCTAACACAGACCCTTCATCTCCCTGGCACAGACCTTCCAGCTTTGACCACTGACTTTCGGGCCTTCCCAGTGCAGATTCACCGAACAGCCCTGCGGAAGATATCGCTGCGAGCTCTTGGCCTCCAGTTGAACTCATGGAGCAGGGACATTGTCATGGTCTCTATGACTTCAGCTGAACTCAGGCAGTACAGAACTGTGGGATCCAGAACCACAGCTGGATTCCTTGATCTCGTGTGCAGATCAAAGTCATTTTGTAGATGTCTCTTTGGATGACTATTATAAAATAATCTTATAATTGGGCATCCTCTATTGTACTGTTCTTGTGCAAACCCCAAGCTAAAATGACTTAAATATAAAACCTATGTATAAATAAACTGGTAGCTGACTAAAATTAGTGGTTGTCAAAGTTTACCATGGATCAAAATTAGGCAGAAGCCTTGTTAAAGCAGATGATTGCTGGCACCATGCCAAAGGTTCAGTTCAAGAGGCCTAGATGGGGCCCATAGAATTTGCATTTCTAGCAAGTATCCAGGTGCTGCTGATGTTGCCAGTTACAGACCCAAGCTTTTCTGTTAAGTTTATTGACCTGATTTTAATACAAATAACGAGCATATTCATGACAGGGAACTGGTACCCGCACATGATATATCTTAATTCCTCTTTTGTTTATCCAATCCCTTCTCCTCCTTTCAACCCCCTTTTCCCCTCATTTATAAAGCTTTGATTCCTTTTATCCATTTTTCTCATTTTTTCTTTCCCTTTCATTCTCAGTTCCCCTTTCCTTTCAAATGATTTCTTCCTATTTCACAATATCTGTTCTACATTTTGGTTCTTATTTACACTTTCTGCTTCACACACCAGAGAGATAATGCTGTATTTTCACACATAAGTCCACTTAATTTCACTTAAGAGAAAGGTCTCAAGTCCTATCAACTTACCTCTAACTTTTTCAAGTTTATTCTTCTTTATGGCTGAATAGCAACCCATTTTATATTTTTTAAAAAATATTTTTTATCCATTTTTCAGCTGATAGGCATTTGGGTTGTTTCCAAGCCTTAGCAATTACAAACTGTGCTGCCATAAACATGGAAGCACATATATCACTCTGGTATGATGCTTTCATTCTTTTTAAGATACTAAGAAGGAGAAGAGCTGGATCAAACAGGACATCAGGTCCTAGCGCTTTGAGGATTCTCCACACTGATTTCCACAGTGGTTGTACCAGTATAATGCCCACCAACAGTGGAGAAGGGTTCCTTTTTTTCCCACAGGGCAGCCAGAATTTGTTATAGGTTTGTTTCTTGATAACAGCCATACTTTCTGGAATGAGATGAAATATCAGCATTATCTTAATTTGTATCTCTCAAATAATTCGTAAGTATGTTAATAGTTTTTCATATCTTTATTTTGCACTTGTACTTCTTCTGAGAAGTGTCTATTTTACACATCCATTTATGAATTCTGTCTTTAAATCTGGGAGTCTGACTTTTTTTTTTTTTTTTGCATTTTAGGGAAAGGTCTACAGGTTGTTCAGGGTCTCACTACTAGATTAGACTCATAGTGATCCACCTGTTTACAACCTCCCAAAAGCTGAGATTACAGGCTCGCGCTACTATGCCCAGTTTCAATTGCAGTCCCAGCATGTTCTGGGGGTGAGGGCGGCACGGCAGGTCTGGGGATCAAAACATCAGCTCCAGCACCTGCTTGCAGGCACTTTAATCCACTGAACCATTTTGTTGGCCCTTGCTTTTTTTCAATTCTTTTTGTGATTGCATATTAGTCTTCTGTTTGAAGAACAACTCTGCTAAGATATTTTTGTACCCTATGGGTTATTTCTTTACTCTGCTGGCTATTTCTCTTCCTATGCAAAAGCTTTCCAAAAAGATGAGACCCCAGGTTTTGTTTCTGGTTGCTATATTTCCCATGCCATTTGAATTTTGTTCATAAAGTCTTTGCCTACACTTTTGTTTGCAAAAGTTCTATCTATTCTATCTTCTAAAGGATTTAGTGTTTCTGTTATAATATTTAGATCTCTGATTCGTGTGTGTGTGTGTGTGTGTGTGTGTGTATTTTTAGAGAAGGGTCTACAGGGTACTCAGGGTCTCAGTACTAGATCGGACTCATTATGATCTCCCTGTTTATAGCAGGCAGGATTACAGGCGTGCATCACCACGCCCAATCTCATCTGCAGTCTCCACATGCCCCAGGGGTGGGGCCAGCATGGCAGGCCCCGGGATTGAACCCCCTGCCCCCATTCCTGCTTGTGGGAACTCTAATCTGCTGAGCTATTTGGCTGTTTCTTAGATCTTTGATTCATTTTTATTTTGGTCTAGTGCATCGATCTAGTTTTAGTCTTTGGCATTTGGAAAGTCAGCTTTTCCAACATGATTTATTACAGAGGCTATCTTGTACTCAGTGAATGTGTTTAATGCCAAAGATAAGGCTGACTGCTTGTAGAGTTGCTTCTGTACCTTCTAATCTCATCTTTTGATCCACAGATCTGTTTTTTCCAGGGTCATGCTGCTTTAGTCACAGTGGGTCTGTAGCACAATATCAAGTCATGATGGTGATACTCCAAGCTTGCCTTTGTTGCCCAGAATTGCCTTTGGTATTATATGTCTTTTCTGATTCCAAATGAATTCTAGGAATATTTTCTCTTGTTCTGTGAGGCAAACTCTTATTCTGATTGTGAGTGCAAAGCACAGACTTGCTTTTCATTGACTCTGATCAATCTTATGCTGTTCCTCCTTGCTTCATCTGCCATTTGTTGGATTGCTTTTGCGTGTTCCCTTGCTATCTTTTTTTTTCCATTTATTTTTATTTTATTAAAATACAAATGTCAATCAGACAGTTTCAAGACACCTTAACCATACAGAGTCGATGAATTAATACATTGCAAACTGTTTTCATAACGTTTTGGTATTGTACAAGGTGCATACATGAAATTATATTTACAGGTTTTTTTTATAGCTGAATTATATCAAAGATTCAATAA